>JAVGWX010000002.1:9489654-9797154 GCA_036924085.1 Ariolimax columbianus
AAGGAAAGACATTTTAACCAACTTTGCAGCACTTGAAATATCTGCAGCAATTATTTCACTCATCAAAATGTTTTGTAGTCACAAAAACAAAATAAAACGAAGAAGAATCTGTCTGCTTTAAAAAAGAAATCAATGTGAATTTGAATTTTAGAACAATTTTACATTTTCTCAATTCCCTAGGATGTAACAACTTTTGCTTATAGCCCGGCACATCTAGGTCATTGGTTGCCTCCAGTCTACCTGTAAGGCAGCAGGTAGTCTTTCTTCTCTTAGCTGGATTACCACCTGTTGTTTATGTGCTCCATCTACCCAGTGCATTCTGGTTTAAAGACCTCGACTCTTGTTGGCAGTTTTGATTAAATATGTCTGCCGAGCTGTTTGCTCTTTTGCAGTCAATGCCAAAGTGAAGAATTTGCTGGTGTTTTGTAGCTGAAGAGTGCATTTTTATAAGGTGTTAGCGATTGTTTAGGTACCCAGATATAACATTTATTTTTCTTTTTAAGTCCTGGACAAGCAAGCAACACATGTTGCCCTGTCTTATACAGATGCGTGCAGTTGCAAAAGTTAGGTTCATATGCAAGGTCTAGCTTTTTTTGTTTTTTTAAATGAACTTAAGTACATGTTCTGTTCTAAATTGGAAGATTATGCTCTGCACCCTGCGTTGCAGTTTATTGTTATTTTTGTTTGAGTGTAATTTTTTTATATATGGTACACCCAGTAAACACTTCTGTTCAGCAATTCCTCTTTGAAGTTGTTCGGAAGCATTTGTTTTACCGTCTGTTGGCTTGTGTGTGTTTATTTGGACGTTCTCGTTAGTATAAACTGCCACTTCATGAGAAGACCAAAACTGTCTGTTCCGTGACAGCATTTAGTTATAACTGAAAGCTTATTCTCAATTCAAAATCTGTAACATTTGGGACCTGATAACAATATGCAGGAAGTCACAAGTTTTCCCCACATCACCAACAACAAAAAAAAAGACTTCATCTGCAGTAAAACTACTCGTTACAATATCTTACCGTCTGTAAACATGCTTCCGGGCAGGAAGCATCAGTATTTTCGTCATTCCATGCCAAAATTCTGGAAATATCAATGTGATCCAAATTGTGGGGGTCTATCAAACCCATAGCTTGGCCAGGTAACTCCAACAGCTTGGCTAATTCTTCACTTTGTTTAGCCTGTGAAACACAAACATATCATCAGTAATGCTGAAAGCTAACAATATTAATTATCTAGAATTAAATCCTACTAGTGATACAAAAAATATAAAACTTGTTATTTTCCTTTTAGTTTAATTTTTATTACCTTTACCAGGACTGCTAGGAAGATTATACGGCTGAAACTAGTTGAATCTCTCTGAAATTATGAGCACGGCCAAAAATGTTCCACTTAAATAATGTTCAGTCAGTAATTTTAAATAATAAGTAGCTTGTCCTTTGCAGAACATCACTCTCACATTCCACTTAAATCATGAGCAGTCAAACAAAATGTATATTTAAATTATGTTCACAGTAAAAAAAAATCAATCAATCTAAACCTTTCAACTCCCTATGGAGCACAGGTCTTCAATAAATTCAGGCAAGTCCTCTTTCCGAGAACCATATCATTGCAGCTCTGTATATGTCTTTCCCGTTTCCTTTACATTTGTTTCTAGGTCTTTTCTCAGTGTGTGTTTTATGGCCTATCTCTCCCTATTTCTCTAGTTACACTATCAACTGGTTTCCATAATCTGCGTCCTATAGAATGCCAGTGCCATCTTCTCGCATCTGGACATAATTTTTAAAAACATAGCGAACAAGAAGAGACTTAAAATTATGTTTAGTCAACACACGCATTTTGCTGCCTATTTTAGTGTAAACTGGCTACTTTAGTTAGAGCAGGAAAGGTGAATTAATGGTTTCTCAGGTAGAGTTTTCACAGGTTCATGACACGGTCACCCGATATGGTCCTGTTCATGGTCGCTTGACCCTTAGAGTCTGCTACACTAACCTCACAATGAACAACAATGTATTACTTCACAACATGTTTCACAATTCAAAATTATTGAGCAAGTCTTATCATTTACATTTCTCCATGTGGATGCCGGAAAGCAAAGAAAAAAAGGAAAGCCTACTTTAATATTCCAAGCAAGTTGTGACATGTCACTTAGGAAGGTTGTGATTAAGGTTAGCCTATCATTATATAGAACTATTGTATTGTAATCAGCCACTGCATATGCTGATACATTCTACCTGTAAAGGGAACAACCGCAGTGGTGGCCTGTTTCACAGTGGAATGAAAAGGTGAAAGACTTCAAGTGCTCAGAGACAAGTTTCTTTTCAATGGGATCAGCTGCAGTGGTGGCATGTTTCCCAGTGGAGTAAAAGAGTCAAGTCTCAAGTCAGGGCCAGGTGCAACATACTGAGCAAGACCCCACCTTATGTCTACGTGGTGTGCTTGGAAACAGGCTGGCAAACAAGATAGGTATCAAGGCTGGCAAACAAGGTAGGTATCAACAATGTGATTCCCATTTTTGTGAACCAGCTGAGAAGCTAGTGAAGACCCAGATCCACCTCCTCCAGTATGCCCTGGCATGTAAGAAGACACACTACTAGAAAACATTAGTCAAGAGTTATACAAGCAATTTTGAAAGCAATGACTATATTGTAGCAAAATGGGAAAAGATCATTACCATTTCTATGCACACTAACCTGTTCTATCTGCGATACAGTTCCTGGTCCTGCAGCAGCTACCATTGCAGAACCAAACTGTGAGGCTATGGGGAATGAGGATGTGGCCTGCCTTAGCTTGGCTTGTATTTGCAGCTGGTGATGCTCCTCCAACTCTTGCTGGGTGCTGAGCAACACGTGAGCTTGGGCCTTGTCCTGAAGTTCTTGCTCGACCTTCTTCAACTCCTCCAGAATTTGTTGTTTCCTCTGTATCTGCTCCTCTTTTGTTGGTTGGACTGAACACAGAGTTTCCTCCTAGACAATCACATGAAATTAGAAAGCTGTTGGAATTGTCAAATGTTACATTATTTATAGCAGCAACGAATTAAATATCTTGCTAGTGAATTAACTGTAGCCTCTTACTAAAATTAAATAAAGGGAACCACTGTCATCTAACTGGGGAACTTATACAACTAACAGGGAGCTTCTACACCTAAGGAGGGACCAACATCTAACAAGTGGCTTCTACATCAAACAAGGTGCATCTAGATCTAACAACATGCTTCTACATCTAACAAGTGGCTTCTACATCTAACAAGAGGCTTCTACATCTAACAAGAGGCTTCTACATCTAACAAGGTGCATCTAGATCTAACAACATGCTTCTACATCTAACAAGGTGCATCTAGATCTAACAACATGCTTCTACATCTAACAAGTGGCTTCTAGATCTAACAACATGCTTCTACATCTAACAAGGTGCATCTAGATCTAACAACATGCTTCTACATCTAACAAGAGGCTTCTACATCTAACAAGGTGCATCTAGATCTAACAACATGCTTCTACATCTAACAAGGTGCATCTAGATCTAACAACATGCTTCTACATCTAACAAGTGGCTTCTACATCTAACAAGAGGCTTCTACATCTAACAAGGTGCATCTACATCTAACAAGTGACTTGTACATCTAACAACAGATTTGTACATCTAACAGGGAGCTTCTACATCTAACTTAGCTTCTACATCTAACTTAAGTTCTACATCCAACTTAGCTTCTACATCTAACAGTGAGCTTCTACATCTAACGGAGATTCTACATCTAACAAGGAGCTTGAACATCTTTCAGGGGGCTTGTACATGTAACAGGGGGCTTCTACATATAACAGTGGGATTGTACATCTAACAGCTAGATTGTACATCTAACAGGAGGATTGTACATCTAACAGGGGGATTGTACATACAACAGTGGGATTGTACACCTAACAGTGGGATTTGTTCATCTAACAGGAATCTTCTACATCTAACTTGGGTCTTCTACATCTAACTTGGGTCTTCTACATCTAACAAGGGGCTTGTATGTGATTTCAGTGTGCCAACTATATGAATATCTAACATCTTCACTTTGTGTGTTATCAAAATCAGCTCTTTCATTACAATCAACTGCAACGTGGTTAGAGCAGTAGAACCACAATCTCCTGGAGGTTTGAGACCTCTATAGGGTTAATTCAAAGGTGCACAATCTATCACTTATGCATAACTGGAGCATGAAATGGGAAGAAATAACTTTAACACTATAACTAACACTATAACATGCCAGAAGAGGTGACTAAGAAGAACTGGGCATGAGATTTGCTACTCTATCCCGTAGAAACTATTAGCCACCCAAAAAAAAACCAGGAAAAAAGGACCTCTAGATTTAATTGAAGAGGAGTGACTAAATCTAATTGTAACTAATGTAATTTTGTCTTTACAGAATACAAAATAATCTATTTATAGTTGACCTACCTTGTCAATTACTCTCTCGTTTATTAAACCAGTGTCACAGAAGAACTGCTGGAAATTTTCTGGATTAGTAAACTTGTTTCCTCCTTTCACATCCACCTGGCCAGCGGTCAAGCGCTTAGTCAGATTCTTTTGTATGTTCTGACGACTCAAGTCTGATGTTTTCGCTGCAGATAAAAAGTAGATACATTTTAAAAAATAATAGTAATATGACATTTGTCTAAAAATTCCGGTCTCTAGGTCATGTACCAAGGTTCACTTTCTTTTGTCCATTTCAGCTTTTTCAAACTGGCCATCACTACTCACTTATCTCCACGATTTGTGAGAGGTTTGAGTGTGTCCTCTATGACAGCATTGCTGTAATCATTGTCTTCCAAAAACAAAAATTAGAGTCAGTCAAGTTATGCTGGCAATGTAGTTGACAGTACGGTCTACCAAACCTGACTAGAGGAGATTGTGTGTCACTAGAATCTTAAAAGCTGTGCTGGCAATGTACACCAAGAGAAAAGATGATGACCTCTAGCTACCAGCAGGGTCTTCCAAACCAGACAGGTTGATGAATAAGGGACCAGACAGGTTGATGAATAAGGGACCAGACCTAAGTCAACATTTTTTTTCAGGAAGAAAGGCCATTTACAACAAAGATCTAAGGCTGGTAAACCTGGCAAACCATCTGTTAAAATTGGCTAAACTGAGGCCTTGAAAAGCAATCAACATAATTCAGCTTGAAAGTTTCACAAATTAACCCATTCAATCCCAGTCCGGCGACAGCCACTATAAATTAATTCCCAGCCCGACTGGCGACAACTGTGGATATACTGATTTTAACTGATTGTTCCTTATGCTTTACTTGCAAATAGACACACGAAATTTAGCCCTCATGTGACTACCAGTAATGGCGGCTCCTATTGCAGTCAACAGATCGTTTCTATCACGCGTGGTATTCGAGTTGTAATTTTTGTTATAACGGCCTTCAATTTTCTTTAAAACTTGGTGCGAACTGGAGATTCTTATGATTCAGACGATTGTGATGGAGAATTTGTTGGAGTTGCAGAGAATGAGAACGAACCGGACATTAAGTTAATCCAGGATTTTGTAGATGCAAGTAACGACACTGACCTCACCAGTGATGAGGATTTATCTGACATGACCCATCCCACCCCACAGCCAGGCCGTATTGGTGACAGAGAATTGTCAAAGCATCTGAGTAATATCAGTATTGAAGGATTTAGAGAGATGACATGGAGGGAACACGTCAACAAGGCAGCCAAAAAAGCCAGGAGGAAGTTAGCCATCCTGAGAAAATTAAGTGGAACCACATGGGGTGCTAGTGGAAAAATACTTTAAGTTTACCAACAAGGTATACAGCCACATCTGGAATGTGGGTCAGCAGCGTGGTGCCCCGCAGCAAACACTACCCTAAAAGAGGTGGATAAGGTGCAAAATCAGGCACTTAGGGTCATTACAGGAGCAATGAAATCAACACCTATTGTGGAGATGGAGAAAATGGGAAGGATACAAGCACTAAGAGAGCGCAGAGACACAAAGGTATTAACACAGGCAGAAAAGTTCCACTGCATGCCGAGCCATCCAATGAAAGACAGATTTCAAAATTTAGCAATGGGAAGACTGAAAAGAAGTTTTATGCATCAGGCGAAACGACTTCGCAGGCAAATTATGGATCTACCTGAAGTTGACATCCCCCTAAAGTCTGTGCCAGAACAAACCCCTTGGAGAGAGGAGCACGGACTATCAGTATGCATTCAAACAAAAGTGAAAGGAATATTAGACAAGGATGAACAGAACAGTGTGCAACGTAGGATAGTGATCCTCAATTTCCTGGATGAAGAATACCCACAAGACCTCTGGATCAGAGTATACACAGATGGGTCAGCACAGAATGCAGTAAAGAATGGTGGAGCGGGAGTGTACATAGAATACCCAAACAACATTAGGGATACAGTCAAAGTACCAACTGGGAAATCCTGTCATATATATGATGCAGAAATACAGGCAATCAAGGTGGCAACTGAGAAACTGTTGAATACCAATGTCGGTCCACAACCTGTAGTATTTCTTACAGATGCACAATCAGCACTCCAAGCACTTAAATTTGAGAAACTCCCAGATCTACAGGCTCTACTGTCTGAACTGAGCAACCAGCGCAAGATTGTCGCGCAGTGGATACCTTCTCATTGTGGAATACCAGGAAACGAGAGAGCAGATCGACTGGCAAAGGAGGGTGCTGCAGACGAGCAACCAGAAGAAACATACCAACAGAAGATAAGGATGATCAAATCAATCAGAAAGCCACCAACAGTAACACCAGATGATTACCATAACATTAACAGACAAGAGCAAACTGTTGTGCTGCGCCTTAGAACAGGACACAACCGACTCCGCAGCCACATGTATACAAAAATGAAGATTGGCAACTCAGCCATGTGTACATGCGCCCCAGACAGCAGAGCACATACTGCAAAACTGCCCCGAATATGATATACAGAGAAAATCTCACTGGCCCATAGAAACAACACTGGAAGAGAAACTTTATGGACCTGTGTGTGAACTACAAAAGACAGTGAAGTATATACAAGAGACAACATTGCAGATATAGACAATATTTTAAAGCGAACGAAAGAAGAAGAAGAAGAGAGATGACTTAGATCCAGATCAAGATTACTTAGCTTTTGATTACCTGTCACTATTTCTACCTCAGACCTATTTTGAATACTGGCCAGAGAAAACCAATGCATATGCCTGCATCAGAATTTTAGAAAAGTCAAATCCTTCGTGGAAACCTGTTTCTCCTGATAACATGAAGGGCTTTCTTTATGTTAACTTTTATGTCAACTATATGTTTGGAGTTCACCAGTTACCCTCCTATAGAATGTTTTGGTCTACTGATGAACGGTTTAATGTGCCTGCAGTGTCAAGTATAATATCCAGAAATAAGTTTGAAAGTATCAGCAAATTTTTGCACTTCAATGATAATTCCAAATTCATTCTATGAGGGCAAGATGAACATGATGCAATTTTTAAGGTTAGACCTCTATTTGATCTTATTCTAGCCGTCCAGAGAACTAATGAGGCCTGAACAGGATATTAGTATTGAGGAAGCTATGGTTGATTTTACAGGAAGACTCCAGTTCAAGCAATATATCAAATACAAACTATGTCCTTGGGGAATTAAAATTTGGTGTGCCGCAAATCCTCATAGTGGATTTATCTACAACTTTGAGGTCTAATACTAGAAAGTCAGACAAGACATTTTGGTATCAGACTTATTTTGGTACCATAAGATACATTTTGGTACCACCACACATTTTGGTACCATTAGACATTTTAAAATTCTGAATTTTTATTTCAAAATCTAAGAACTGCCATATTCTGCTAAATCCCAAAAGGGGAGCAAAGAAAAGTAGCACTGTAACCTGCCATCAAGTCATAAGAGTAGACCAAGATGGGAGGAAGGAGATGAAGAGGGGTTGGTGGTAGACTAACCATTCTGAAGAAATTATGTCAAAAGAACGTATGCCGATATGAACAGGTCAACTGCAGGGAAAACTTTCACAACCATCAAAGACAGGTTCGCTGGCAAGAGTGTAAATGGTGCTGCACAGAGAAAGCCATAAGGAATATGTGCTGCTGACTAACATGTTTTCATCTAGAAAATCTCCATAACTAGTACCTGGAGAGAAATGCAAAAGGGTTAAATAATATGTAGAAAGAACAGATAGTACAGAACAGGGATGGACATGAATTTACTTATAATGTATATATTAAAAGGTTTCTTACCTTGGATTGCTGTTGCCAGGTTGGCTGCAGCCAGAGGAATTTGGGAGTCTGGTTCACTGGGTGGTACAATGTTTGCCAAACCCTGAACTGGAACTCGTGGCTACAAATAAAATTAACATAATACGTTGACTATTAGTCTTAAGAGACATGCCTAACCTTCCCTTGTCAATCTCTAGGTCTACTGTTTTGTCCATTCTTCTTCTCCTGCGTTCGTTCTTAATGTCCCACTACCAACACCTGAACAGGGTTTTGCAAGTAGCAAGAAGATGTCCGGAGAACAGAATGCGTTGTGTTGCTACTTTACAGCTTGACTGCAATATTTGCACCTTTTCGGTCCGACACATCCATCTTCGGCAGGACTGTTTTGTACATATAATAACTTCAAATGAAGCTAAAAATAAGTAAACTCACAACATCGGCTCCAGAAAAATGTCCCCAATCCAAATGACGTGTACACATACAAAAATCATGTGGTTATCAATTGTTTTTTTAAAACTTACAAGAAATGTTTATTTCAGAAGTGCAGCCCTTTTTGTCCGTAGTTAAAAAAGAATTGTGTTCTTTGTTAAAACATAGAAAAATGTGGTATTTTGTAGGAAGAAAAATCCAACTAATTTTCAGCTTAACATGACTTCAGCAAAATGTGAATATTGTGCTAATTATTCTGCATGGCACATTGAAACTTTAACAACATATTTCCACATATATTATTCTTTGATTGAAAGTCACTCTCTTGTTCAAGTATGGATATATAACTCAATTATTGAGTTGTGAGTAAACGTGTTTTTTCCCCTTGGTGGGTAATAAAGTATGTGCGACTAATCTTTAACCCAAATCTACATCCCCACAAATAAGAATTCTTGATTCCATTCTATTAGTCATTCAATGGTGAATATTCAAGTATGTAATATGTGACATGTTAAACAGTTAAAAGGTAGTCCCATAGCAGACACTGCCATCAGGGGTGAAGTGTTGAGCCTTCATTGTACTAAGCCACTGTTTTGTGAGGTGGGGTAGCCAGTTTCCTTCAACATTTCAGGAACCATTATCCAGCTACCCATTTACAGATGGGAAGTTTAATGGCACTCAAAAAGATGGCACAGAATAGGAACAGGTGGAGAGCATTGTTGTGGCCCCTATCTTACAAGGGCAGTCAGACAGTTAAACGATTTATGTATATAGCTCAAATTCCAGGACAGAAATGTTTGTTTACATTCTAGATTGCAATTATTAACCTGTACAGTAGAAGTCTCTCCAATCATGGTATTGCACACCTCCCATTCACATGGGTTAAAACCATTTGAGTGTGAGTATAGCCTTCTGAGTTTAAAAGAAAATTCTGGAAACAATAGCCCATAAATGAAACATGTAGAACAGTGAATAACTTGTTTTGCTAAGAATCAGCCTTTTGGCCAAGAGCTTGTGAGCTTGGCGTTAACACCCAATGTACCAGATTCAAATCACATCATGCTTGGATATTTGTGACCAGGCACACCACAGGCTCTTTCATGGCATGACTGCTTCTCCCAGTCAACACAGCTGTAAATAGGTACTTGATGGGAAAATGTGTAGCCCCTGCAGGAACTACAGAATCCATGCTCTATCACTTTCAGCAATGAAAGGGACTGCATCAGCCAGGTGCATTTGTAATTAAATTCGCTCCTCTTAAAGGCAAAAATAAAGTATTGTATCACTCACATAATCAATACATTACCGTCAACATGAAACTCACCTCTTCAAACGGTGCATCAGCCACACACAGGTGTGTCAGCTGGTCAGTGGCTGAGTGGACTAGGTACTGGTTTGGCCATTCCAACAAGAGTTTGACCACTTGGGTGTGTCCTCCTTTAGCTGCTTCTATTACCATTGTGGAGCCATCCTGTGGAATGAATTTTATGAGAATTATGATATTGTTTAAATGCCCAGCATTTTTAGTTTTCAACATCATTGACTTGACTTTGTCGCCTTGTCTCTTCTACTACAATTGGATGTAAAGGCCTTCTTTACTTTTCTTTGTAGCTTATAATTTATGCAAGATGGTATGGCCAACCCCATGCCCAACTTTCCTTATCTGTCACTTAAGACGTGTTACTAATGATACTATTCTTTGTGCAAACTCTCCTTAGTCACCTCTCACAACATGACTTGACAGGTTACAGCTGCACTATTCTTTGCTCGCCTTTCAAGCCCCATAACACACAGGCAACTAAATTAAAATAATGCACAAAAAAATGACATGATATGCCTTCCTCTTATGGTATAATCTGAATATTTAGCGTATGTACCTTCAACTTATGATTGTAGTCTGCAATGTGCTGCAGAAGCAGCTCCACTACTGCTAAATGGCCACCAGCGCATGCTAATGATAGGACAGTGTGGTCGTTAGAGGTAGTTGTTCTGTTGACATCAGCACCTAAACAAACAATATGAGATAGTCAAGAAGTAGATAAATATGTAAATGAGCAAATACACACACAAAAAACCAATATAAGCCAATAATTTTAATAGACTGGTATTCTGTCTCATTCAATCATTGTCCCATACACAACAATAGCTCTAAGTCATTTCTGTGGGGCCATTTTTTTGGGGGGGGGGGGGGGGGCGGGGGGGGCGGGGGCCCCTAGTGGTTAAGTGGCTCACAACCGGAAGGTGCTGGGTTCGATCCCCCATCACAGCACCGGCCGTTACCCCGGGGGAAGCAAACCCTTAGAAAATGCAGGAGGAAGCAGAGCCTTACATAAATTGCATGCTGAAGTCGGATGCACTGGGCCGACAGGCGTAAAATAAAAACCACAGTGCAACGCACACCGCCTTGGGAATTAGAGAAATAAGGCAAACGCAAAATTAAATTAAATTTCTGTGTTTTGTCTTTATGAGGTGGATTTTATAACACTGTGTTCTGCACCTGGGAAGCTAAATCCATCTGTCTTCAGCATGCATTTGTTAGAATCTGTTTCCTAGCCTTTGGCTGCCCCCAGCATACTTACTAGGCACCTGTTGTTTAATGATAGAGGTATGCATGTTGGGAAAATAAACAGGTATTACAAAATGTGAAGCTTGTAGATTTGCGGTTCTGCCTTCACTTAAATAACAGGACACGCATTCAAATCTTCAGTAAAAAGCCCAGTTTTTTGGGTTTTTTTTAGGTAAAAATAAATACATTGTGCACTAAGCCGACTGCAGGGTGAAGCAGTCTTCATCCCTATAATTCTCCCAGCAATGGTAATAAATAAAGTAATGATAGTTTTTCCCTCACTACCAACTGTAATAAGTATCTTAGAATGTGAAGCAAGGGCAGCAAACTGTTTAAGCAAAGAAGAAAAAAAATGTGTGGACTTCCTTTCCTCTGCTTAATTTTTGAAAATGGGAAATATTGGAAAACATATAGGCACAAGACTAGAATTCAGCACCAAATTTGTTTCCGCCCATAAAACAGTTACACAATATCACTAGAGACCTATTTATCTTCAGTAATGTTTCATCGACATACCATATATTATTTATTTTATTTAAATTTACTGAACTACTGACAACTGACTGACTAAAAGAATGAAATTTAAAAAAATCTTAATCGTGGGGATGAAGATAACCGCAAATGAGATTACAGTGGAGCTTCTGTTATCAAATGTAAAAATGATTTTTTTCCCCACACCTAAATAATTCAGCTATTTTAAAAAATAATTTCAGCTATATTTGCACGAATAAAACATTTTTCTATAGAAGATAACCCATGAGGAGAGTTGCTCAGAAAGAACCCTCCTATCTATCAATATTCCAGGTGACCCTTAATTGACTTAAATTTGTTTCATTTTATCAGTGTTTCAGGATTTTATCCTTTCCATCTCGTATGTGTTGAAATCAGCTACCAAGAATCTAACATTGCTGCTAGATGCAACCAAACTGACTTTAGAAACCCATGTGTTTGTGTTTTGTGATTTAGTTTGTGAACATCGATTTGTTTTTAAAGACTCTATATGATGGTGGTGTCCATAAACACGCAACTGTCATTAAACTGTGAGGTTATTTTCGACAGGCAGTGTGGAAGTATAGCACGAGTAAAGCTGGTTTTCAAGATTCAAGAAATTATTTATTACTTGATCAGTCCAATGATCATACATCGGGATTATTTGTGGATATTCAACACATGCCAATTCAGACATTGATTGGTACACACAATAGGAAAAGTATGTGTACGGGAATTGACAGTCTTATCGGCAAACTCACAATGTGGTGAGTAGTAATACATTTTTTACTCTAATTTTCACCTCCGGATTAATTGTATTTAACGCTTCATACTATCATCTTTATTATGAATTCTTCATATCATAGATAGTTTATGTGTTTTACTATGTTTAGATACTACTTGGAAACCTGTTATTCAAATAGGCATGTTGTTAATGTCTGTTGCCAGGTAGCCGAAGGCATTTTAAACTTCCTGCTGTATACTAGGCTTATGGGAAAGTACAAATTTAGTAGATTTTAAAAATGTTGTCTAGGCTGCGGCCGTTAATCTACTCTTTTAGATTTCTAATTGCCACATGATTTTTAACATGCTCAACACTGAATACTGAGGGGTCTGATCTCACTACCCAGAGATCGGGGAAATTTTCCAGGAGAAGAGAAGGATATTTTTCTCTTATGTCAAAAACAGATTACTCTGCATAAATAAAGCCTGTAAGCTATAGGCTGTAATTTATTTAGGAGGAAATCTGTAACTTTGAACTACCTACTACTTTGCAGGTAGTCTTGGACAGCCAAAGGCTAGGAGGAGTTAAAAGGTGGTCCCATAGCATACAATACTGCTGTCAGGGATGAAGTATTAGACTACATTCTACTAGACATCTTGTTTATGAGGTGGGGTGGACAGTTCTTTTTCACTGCCTACCTATCTACCTATGTTCTTTGTGTGCCAAATACGGCACATAAGGCAGAAACAAATGATCTCCAGTTGGAATGGTGTGATGCCACTGTTTTTAGATCTTGTATGATGCTGAGCTCCATAGTTGAGCCCTCTAGGATGATTGTTCTTCTTAGTGTTTCCGTGGGAGAGCGCTTGATTAGCTGTGTTCACGATAGCTCCGGTGTTTGTGTCTGTTTCGGGTGTTCTCAAGTTTCTGAACAGATTAATATTTGCACTGACCGTTGTCCTGCAGAGCTGCTTTACTGTGAGAGTCTCTTTATTCATTCAAGTGGTGTACTTCGCAAAGTTACAATGCATTTTATTCGCGGTCTTTGCATCGTCTAGTATAAATATATGGCCATTTTTGATTAATATCGCTCAGCTCTCAGATGTGGAAATTGAGGCCTACTTGACAACACTCGTTCCACTTGGCTGCTCCCCAGTGTCAGGCCAAGAAAATATGTCTGTATTCTAAACAGAGAAAGATTTCATCGCCTCGCAGGAATAAAACATTCAGAGGATGCAGAGGTTTAGCTCGAGAATGGAAGATGACAGACTCTGACACCGGATCGACACTTAGAACTCCTCAAACACTCCCTCCTCGCTGCCCCTATACCAAGGCAGCAGAGTACCCGGCTCCATCCCAGGAGACCACAGGGATTGCGGTCGACACCTCCACCGCCCAGTCGGGACACAGCAGCGCTCCCACTGACCCTACCACTGGGGATTGCTGCAGACGAGATCTGGAGAGCGCTGTTTTGACTGGTCATGGTGGCGTCCGACGGACGCAACGAGTCTCAGATGCCTAGGCAAACTTTATTTATTGTCTGTTCTTAGTTATGAACTGGCCCCAGCGTATATTCAATAATTTTCTTAAACATTTATTTTCAAAGATATTTAGTTTGTTTTTCAGCGCTTTTGCTGTCTTCCAGCTTTAACATCCATATGTCAGGACTGATATTACGATTGAGTTGAATAGTTTGAGCTTGGTATGTTCGCTCAGTGTCGATTTTTAGACATTGAGCTGATGAAAGGCACATGAGGCCAAAGCAATTCTAATGGAAATTTTTTTCATGGTATCTCCATCTTGTCATTTTTTTTCCCAGGTATGTGTAGTGTTAGACATTTCCTTCCCTAACAATAAGCCACACACCCATTTACACCTGGGTTGACTGGAGCATACCAAAAAATGTAGCTGTTTGAAGCTGCTCGACTGACCCACTCATTAACACACAAATACACATAAAAAACACTGCACAACATCAACTGAAAAATACCCAAGAACTACAACCAACATATAATAAAATACCTTTGATGATAAGGAACTGGACAGTGCACAAGTGGCCAGCTCTTGCGGCTTTCATGAGAGGGGTTCTTCCACCTTCAGACTCATGTTCCTGTTAAAGAATCGAAAAAATTAAAGAGTAAAAATAGACAACCCCATTAACTAATGAATTAAACAACATGATGTGGCATAAATATTTTTGTTGTCTCACTTTATTCATCCCAAACTGAGTTTACAAATTAGGCTCATTTTCTTAACCTTACAATGGACTGGCCATAATGAAGGAGTAACTGCTGCTGTTGTTTCGATTGCCCACAATGAGTAAGTTTACTCTTTTGAGTGCCCTGAAAAGGACGTTAAGTGGCGGTGTGTAGCAGCTTCCCTCACATCCCGAGCATGTTGATGCAGGTGGACTGGGGTCCTCCAAGCAGTTGTGCTATGCTTGGCTTCATCTGCGTGTCGCTCTCTACTACAGGAATCATGTCGATACCTGATACCGTTAGCCAGGCTGCAATGAAAACAACTCATTTCTGGGGAGTGCTATTAGGAAGCCGAGTTGAGGGTCTTGGCCTGTATATTTTGCTTGACCCTGACTAACATGTCAGGTCAGTATGTTGTGCCTGACCATATGTTAGTCTTCCTCCCCAGAGTAACTGTAGAATGTTTAAATTTACCACTTTCAAAGTTCCTCATGTTTGCACTGGACCTGTGAATTCTGATATTTTATTTCTCTCTGTGGTTAATGATGCAAACATATCCTATTGATTGGATCTGCTGCTTCAACTAAAAGGATGTTCGGGATCAAACATGTAATTAAATTATTGATGTTACAAGAGAAAAAACAAGTGTCCACTGAATTGTTGCTGATCTGTCAAGATCTGGAAGACCTGCCTCAGAGTGCAACGATGGATATGCAGCAAGAAATTCAGTGGCCAGAATCGTAAAATTAAAAACCAAAATCGAAAAATGACAATTGCAGAGAAAGCTAATGCAATAAAACAAGTTATGAGAATGTTACACAACATGAGATAAGCATGTCTTCCACGTCTGCTAACACATGAGCAGAAGCAAATGAATCGAGAGTTGCTCAAAAAGCATCAGTCCCATTAAAAATAAAAAAGACATCAATCATAAAACATTATTAAAATCATGGTGACAGTAGATGAGACTGGTTCACTAATATGTCCCCGAATCCGAAATTTCCAGCACGGAATGGGATAACCGGAGGTTTCTCAACACATGTCAAGCTGAAAGAATACAAAAAAGAGCGACAAAGATGATAGTGGGATTCCAGAATTACAGTTGTGAGGAACGACTCAGAAAAACCGGCCTACAGTGTCTCGAAAAGAGAAGAATTCGTGGTGACTTAATACAGGTTTATAAGATGATCAGAGGAATCGATAAATTAGACTATAACAAGTTTTTTTTAAATACAGCCACCTACAATAACACGAGGGCATAGCTACAAGCTGACTAAAGAGAGGTCCAGATTAGATATTAGGAAATATTTTTTTAGTCAGAGAGTGGTGTCTGCTTGGAATGCATTGCCAGGGGAGGTAGTGGAGGCAGGGACAGTTAATGCATTTAAGAATAAACTGGATGCGCATAGCTTTTAGAGCAAGGTGATGTAAATGTAACTGGTTGTATACAGACTCTACAGGGTCTTCTAAACCAGTATAAAGACGTTAAGTTAAGAAAGCACAGAAATCTATGTGAAAAGTGATGGCCATTGTTTTTTGGAACGCAAAAGGTGTCCTATTGAAAGATTACCTTCCTCGTGGCAATACGATTATTACAAATCTCCTCACTAAACTTAGAAAGGCTGTGACCAAAAAAATTAAGGAGAACACGTAGTCAAAATCTCCCTTTGCTTAAAGACAATTTGCCCTCTCCCAAAGCTTGCCTTGTGCTTCTAGCAGTCAAGACTTGAATATTCAAATTTTTCCACACCCACTTTATTCGCTGGATTTAGGTTGATCAGACTATATTTCCCTAATTCTTAAAAAACAGCTCAAAGGAAATATTTTGACATTGATGAAGAGCCGTACTGGCTTGTAATAACAGTGTTAATTTGAAAATAAGGTGCTCTATTCCCAAGGTTTTGCAGTGATGGTAGTAGTGTGTCACTACATGTGGTGGCTATATTGAACAGGTATAAACACTGCAAAATCTCAGCTCTTTTCAGGGTCAGGGTAAAAACGGATGACCAGCCCCTTGTATATATGCAGGAACGTCTCTTGTCATTCAAATAGCAATCTATAAAAAAAAAACTTCATGTAAGAATTATAATTCCCCAAGTGAATCCCGGGGCCCCTCACTGTGAGGATCGGTATAGATCCACAGCACCACCATGTCATAAATGGTGGTCAAAAGAAATTGCATGTGACACAAACGACATCATGTAAAACAAATTACTACAGAAACCACCACTACAAAAGTACACAAAGTGCTTCAGCACAGGCTTCCCGAAGGCCAACTAAGGTGGTGACCCTATACTCCATCTGGTGTGAAAAATGGACAACAAGAGCTATAACGTACCAAGCTAGCCCCACACTCCAGCAATGCCTCAGCAACATCTGTATGTCCATTTTCACAGGCGTATGTTAAAGCTGTGTCACCAGTTCCTGTTTGAGCTTCAACGTTGGCACCTATGACAAAATAATAGAAAGAAAAAAACTTGTAAAATAAAGACGTGTATGGTGGATAGCAACTTCCATCAGGTAAAACAAACTGTTGCAGAATCATCAAGAAGATCAAAGGAGATATTCATGATGAACAAATTAAAGCAGTTTCCCTTAATTAATTACTAACTTCAAATACATTCTTTCCATGAGTTGTGATATAAACAAATGCAGCATTCAAGGTGTTTATGTTTTAGTTTCTGCTTTGTTTATACAAATTATTTATACAAATTCTTCTCTTTTCTAGACACTGCAGGCCAGTTTTTCTGAGTCTTTCCTCATAACTGTAGTTCTGGAATTCCACTGTCGCTCTCATTTGTATCCTTTCCAGCATGTTTATAGCCTCTCTACGATAAGGACTCCACATCTGTACACAGTACTCCAATCTAGGTCTAACTAATGCTTTATACAGTTTGACTATCACTTCCTTGCTATATACTCTATAGGAAGCTGAAGGACAAGCCTCCATGAGTCTAAAGATCTTATTTATGTTCTAACCGCAAAGGATTGAGTGGCTGAGCAGTTATGATTGTCTATAAACCAAGGGGACAGTGGTTTAAAACTTTGGTATGACATAGGTTGTCACATATTGGAGATAAAATAGTAACCTAACCTGCACACTTCATGGTGACTGCAGAGAGAAACTATCTTTAATCATCAGTCCTATAAGTTAAACCTTCTATGTGACTTTCTGTATCTACGAGGGAGGGTTGAAAATTTGTTCACTTTGGTAATAATAATAATTGCCCATCGCAAGCGAAGATGGCTATTGCTGCAAAATGTGTTCTCTGATGGCAGTAAAGACCAATCCTGAAACGGCACACCTTGCCACATTCAGGGGAGCTAGATGTGGAATCATTTTTTCAGGCAGCATGTTTTAACTGAGTCTCAGCGATGACTGTACTCTGTGGTCTGTAGCGATTTTAGCTCGCCAGGTGATATGGTCTTGTGTAAGCATCTTCCAGGAGGTAACATCAATATTGAAGCATTTCATAGGCACTTTCAAGGAGTCTCAGTAGCCGTTTCTTCTGCCTTACTGATGAGCATCTGGCTGTTTTGAGGTCACCTTTTAACAGATGCTTGGTGATGCACTTATCTGGCATGTGAACAACATGTCCTGCCCAACATGTTAGTATTGCTAACAATTTCAGAGCTGAGCACTTTGACCTGCCACCTGATCCTGAGCAGCCTATGCAGACGGCCCAAGTGAAAACGATTGAGCTGTCTGCCATACACTGTCCATGTCTGACAGACATGCAGCAGAGTGCATAATAACACAGCACGATAAACTCTTATCTTGGTGGTGACACTGATGCCTTGTCAGTTCCAGACATTTGCTTGGAGCCTCCCAAACGTAGAGCTCGCCTTAGCAATCCTGTTATTGACTTCACTGTAGAAATTTGCCTCTCCAGTGAGGGTACTACCTAGATAGGTGAAGCTATCGATTGCCTGGAGGAGACAGTTCTGTACAGTAATGTTTGGTCCGATGTACGGCTCCCCAGCGGCTGGCTGGAAAAATATCTCAATTTTCTAGTGTTGATCATAATACCAAAGTTACTTTGATTTTTTTCCTGTTCAAGTGTTGAGAACGCAATCATCCTCAAATAGTAGATCTAGGAACATGGCCTCACACACCTTGGTGTACGATTTCAGGCGCCTAGAGATGAACAGCTGACCCTGCATCCTGTGCCTGATATGCATGCCAGTAATAGCACCATGGACATCATCAGTGAGCATTGCTGCAAAGACAATGCTAAAGAGTGTCAGTGCCAGCACACAATACTGTTTGACATCAGTGGTGACTGGGAGAGCTACAGACTATTCTCTCTCATGCAGTACACAAGCCATCATAAAGTTGGCGGACAACCGCAATGAATCTGCATGAGCAGCCAAACTTGGCCATGATTTGCTAGAGTCCATCCCTATTGGCGGTGTCAAAGCCTTTGACCAGATCGACAAAAACTATGTACATGTCACAATTTTGTTCTTGTCACTTTTCTTGCAGTTGACGTGCTGCATTTATCATGTCAACCATCCCATGACCCGCACGAGAACGACACTGACATTCTGGGAGTAAACTGCTCAAAATGGTCATTTAGTCGGTTGAGCAGGACTCAGGCCAAAATTTTGCTTGTAATTTACAGCAGAAAGATACCATTGTGATTGTTGCAGGATTGCGGTTGCCCTTTTACTTATACATGTTTACAATTGTGGTATCCATCTCCTGGGGAACTGTCTCAGCCTCCCAAAATACAAAGAAAGAGTAGTTAGTGCCTGATGAAGCACAGGGCTCCCTGTTTGGAAAATCTCTGCCGGTATGGAATCAGAAGCCTTGCCTTTTGACATCAAGCTGATAGCCTTCCTGACCTCTGGCTCGATGGGCTCAATGTCAATCCTCTGGTTAACTCTTTCAGGACCGATGACCGATATATCGGACTCTGATTTAAACCCCAGAGGACCATTAACCGATAAATCAGATTTTGTTTTGTAGAGTCGTGATTCGGGTTTTGTCTTAACCAATCTACTTAAAAATTACAACCAGAACAGCTTCCGTTCGTGACATTTGAGTCGAGCCACGCGTGTTTTGGTACTGAATATGTGATATATTTGTGTTTTGAAGTAGCTAAACTGTTTTGTTGATTCCTAAAAAATAATAGCAACACCCACTGCTTCTACTAGACCAAAACGATATAGTGTAAAACAAGCTATAGCTGTGTTTTAAACCTTATTAGTTAGTGATTCTGATACAGAATTAGACGATTCAGAGGATACCGATTACAGTGATAGTACTAGTAGACCTAGTGCTAAGAAATCAAAACGGTCTTGCTTAGGGTTAGTTGGTGGTTGCTTCCAGTCAGGGACTATCAGTGCTCCTGAATCAAGCAGCAGCGATGAGACTGATTTAGAGGATATAACAGGTACGTCTAGAGTTGATGGTGATAATGGCAATTCTGCAAGGAGAAAGACAAATTCCACACCACAGAGGACTAGGTCTGGTGATAGGTGGCGAGATGCCATTAGAGCATCGAACTTCAGACAAATTCTGGCAGCAGACTAAATCTGGATGAAAATTGCACACCTCTTCAATGCTTTCTCTCCTTGCTGAAAGAACCAATTGTTGACAACATCATAAGAAATGTCAATGAGTATGCCCAGCAGAAACTTGACATGAATACACCAGCACGAAAACATTCAACGTTGAGCAAAAGTACACCACTTGATAGGAATGGTTTTTTTTTACAGATTCTGGCTGTCCTGATTGCTATGGGGTTGAATGCAAAGCACTCAATAAAAGATTATTGGTCCACCAAACCCCACAGAAGTAGTCCCTGGTTTAGGTCAATGTTCAGCAGAACCAAATTTTTATTGATTTATCAATCAATGCTTCATGCAGCTGTTCCAGATGCTCAAGGGAAATGCAAGATTGAGCCGTTTGTAAATGCACTCGTTGCCAGTTTTCAAGAAGCCTTCTACCCATTTGAAAACATATGTATCGATGAGATGGTCATAGGTCACAAGGGGCGATTTAAGTACAATCCTAGCAAGCCCAAAAAATACATCAAATCCTACAGACGTGGGGACGGCGTGGCCTAGTGGTTATGTGACACGGCTCACAACCATAAGGTGCTGGGTTCGATCCCCATTTCAGCACCGGCCGTTACCCCGGGGAAGCAAACCCTTAGAAAAGGCAGGAGGAAGCAGACCCTTACATAAAATGCATGCTGAAGTCGGATGCACTGGGCCGACAGGCGCAAAATAAAAACGCAGTGCAATGCACACCGCCTTGGGGATTAGAGAAATAAGGCGAATGCAAAAAAAAAAAAATCCTACAGACTCTGCGACTCCATCACCGGATATGTTTTCAATCTCTTGGTGTATTTTGGAGCTGATACAGCTTACAAACCTGAAACGGAACCAAATTCTTCCCATGCTGTTAAAGTTTTTGACAGACTACTGGAAGGCATCACAGGACATCACCATTTGTTTGCTGACAGGTACTATTCTTCCCTGCCTCTTGTTCAGTTTTTGCGACAGAGAAACCACAACTACACTGGAACTCTGAATGTAAACAGATGCATTTTTGCATCAGAAATAAAGAACAAGAAGATATCCCTGAATCAAGCAAAGTGGTTTATCAATGTTGAGGAAAAGGTTATGCGTGGAGAGATAAGAAATCTAAGAAGCCTTGACAGCTGGTGGCAACGTGTGTATGTGCCAGATATGACAAAGGATGGAGGGTAGGAGTCAAGTTATGAAACCATCACCCATTCACAGCTACAACCTTTCAATGAATGGATGTGACAGAGTGGACCAGATGATATCATATTATGGAAACCACACAAGAAAAACAGTCAAGTGGTGGAAGAAAGTGTTTATGTGGGTGATGGAAATTACTGAACTCAATGCCCACATTTTGTACACTCTGAGCCGCCCTCACCGAGAAGCCTTTGCCCTTTGCGGACTTAAAAGATATCCTGATAGGGGAACTCTGTCAGTTAGTCGGAGCAGAGACACCTAGCAGCCTTCAGGCTGTTCTATTGCCCAAGCCAGGGAGAAAACCAAAGAACATGGAGCTTGAGAGATACCAGGGTGCAGCCCATCTCATTGACTATGATGGAAAAGACTCACTGTGAGTACATTGTGCTGCTCAGAAAAAAAGAAAACGAAGCAGCTATTACTGCACAGGTTGTTCGCACAAGCCGCATCTGTGTGCTAAAACATGCTTTAGAGAATACCACACAAGATAAGCACAGCTGTGCTGAACAAAAAAAACTTATGGAAGTTGTGAATTTTTCTATATTTTTATTTATTTTGGTCATTGAGGAAATTTGTACATAATTTCAACATTTTTGGAGATAAATGCATCAAATAAACTGTGTTTTGAGAGATTTTGGATACTATTCTGCAAAATTACCAGACAAATTGAAATCAACAATTCAGACCAATGAAAAATGATGTGAGTTACAATATTTTGACATAAATTATCTACCCTTTAAAATTATTTTTTTTGATACAATTATTTTTTCAAATAATGAAATATCAGCAATTTACTGATATTTTCATTTTCTGTACCATTTTTCTTTACAATGATATATAATGAGTACTATATTTGTCTATGCTATGGTGTGTAATAGTCAGTTGTAAAAGGGATGCAGTGAAATTTTGCTACAGCTGAAAATTAATTTGGTCCAAACCTTAAAAGAATAGTCCTGAAAGAGTTAATAATAGCATGTGACAAGCGACCCATGGTTTGTACGCTGATGGACAAACATTTGAGAATGGCGTCATAATGAAAAGCGTTATAAAATCTAAACTTTGTCGGTCAATAGCACCATGCTATCAGCACTAAGAACAGGAGATGAGCGATGTGATGTAGGGTCGTAGACAGACTCCAGCTCACAATAAAATCATCTCGAGTCATTGTCATCAGCATACTTTTTAATCTCCACTGACTTGTAGTGAAGCCAGGCATTCTGTATGGACCTGAGCCTACATTGCACAACCGTATGTATATAGCTGAGTGTAGTCTATATGGATGATGAGGGATCATTTGGAACAGTCCAAACAGACTGCTTTTCAACCACCAGGGTCTTGATAGCTGCGTTGTTTTTGTCGAACCAGTCATTTCCCCTATGAGTCAGATGACCCAAGCACTCATTTGCAGAGCGGTGGATTGCATCACTGAGAAAGACTCATCTATCTTCTACACTGTAAAGTGTGGGTTGCTCGCTCGCCAGACAATTGCTCTGGTCTCTGCATGTGTCTTGTTTTGTAGCATGGAGATGTTGAATTTGTTTACAGGCTTCAATTCACAATGACGCGTAGGCTCCACATAAATGTTGAACTTGGAGATAATAAGCCTGTGATATGTCCAACACTATTCCCACACATGACAATCACACTCACGTCCCAGTTATAGTTGCAGTATCAGATGAAAATTTGCGTGAACAAAGGGTTTTTATCTTCCGATCCTGGAACGTACATACCCTGCTGAACTTTGCCAGAGCCGACAGACCGGTATGAAGGACAGCACCCATAACCAGAGAGCTTGCTCACTACCGGGTGGGTCTGACTGCCCTTAGTGAGACTAGATTACCCAATGAAGGGCAGCTGGCGCAATACTGAAATGACTCGATTACTGCAATGCAGACATGGTTCCGGGCACAGACTGAGGAGTTCTACAATCAGGGGGCATCAGGAATGTGAAGAATAGATAGGAGAAGTGTAGTACCTTGCAAGGTGAATACATAAAGAAGGACTAAAGTTCACACCAATTTCCAACTAAGTGTCTTGACTCCATACTAAAGTGCAAAACTTTTCTACCATCCCTCATATGTTTTATATGAGGTTTTTAGCCCTGTGCAACAACCCCTTTTAAGGCTCTTTTTAATGGCAAAATCAGCGAAGTTGGTTATTTTTCCCTGAGAATTTATCTATCAAGACAATACAAGAAGAAACAACAACAGTGACTATTTGTCCATAAGATGACTCACCTGACTGCAACAGGAATGACACAAGCTCCAGATGACCTTCCTGTGCGGCTTCCATGAGTGGGGTACTGCAACCTAGCTCAATGTGTGCACCAGACCTCAGAAGAAAGTCTGCAACCTCCAGGAATCCACCACAACAGGCTAGAGTGAGGGCTGTCTCTTGAGTCTCTTCGGTCTGTGCATTGATGTCAGCCCCTGTACCATTCACAAATATGTCTTTCTTTCATTTATCCTGGTAGCAACAGACATCTTTAACATTCTATTCAATATATCTACATAACCCCAGGACCATTTACAAATACAAGTTAAAATTATCAAAGTAGTTTCATGAGTAAGGTGTGGTGTCCCAACGACCTATGTTAAGAGAAAGAAGAAAAGATGGAAAACTAAACGATACATCACAATTATATTTCATTTTTATATTTCCAAACATTTGTACTGAGCTTTGTATTGGTAAAGCACCCACTTCTCATGCAAAAGTACCAGGTTCAACCCCTGTTAACGGGATTCTCCAGTTGAGCCAGCTGTAAATTGGTACCTAGCTTACAGAAGAGGCAAGGAAAGAAAATGGGGAAACTGGTGACAGGACCACAAAATAAAACACAAGGCTTAATACAATGAAGTCTTACACTTTATACCCGTTAGCAGTGTTTATAACAACATTACATTTATAGTTATGTCATGTCCACAACACACGAACAAAAACATTTTAAACAAAAACATTTTATTCATCTTTTATTTTTCATAGCCATTATTCTGCAAACTACATTTTCTTTTTTCTTCCTCTTTGCCTTCTTTCACATTTTGTCCTTTGCCAGGCATGTCATAAAAGGCAACTGGGTGGTGGTGGACCACAAATAGGACCACTGCCACACAGAGCATGTCATAAGAGATGTTAATGGTGCAATCTTCTTCTTCTTCATACACTGTCAAACGTCAACCTGTATTTTTTCGAAAAAAGCAGCGGTCATCCTAAGGCTGTCGACACTGCCATAGAGCTTGTCTAGTGTTGCCACTGGTGATGGCCAAATGTGCTTTCTCTGGTCCTCGTATGTCGGGCAGTTTTGCACCAGATGTTCAGCGGTCATTTTCCCGGTGCCACAATTGCATTCGTCAGTGCCACCTATCTTCAGTTTATTGAATAGGTCGTACCTCAGTCTGAAGACCACGACCTGCTCTCTTCTGTTCAACAGGCATCATTTTTTGTGTAGCCAGTATGTTCTGTTTCCCATTTGGCCATGTATCTTTCCCTAATAAGCCTTTTGGACTCTTCGTAGGTCACACTAGAATCTGGTTGTGGTAGTCGTGCACCTTCTTTTGCCAGTCTGTCTGCCTCCTCGTTGCCTTGGATGTTACAGTGGGATGGAACCCACTGTACAACTACTCTTTTTGGTGCAGACTGCTGGCATAGTTGACAAGAGTACTGCTCTTAAATCATTAAGTTCTGTATTTTTCTGGCTTTTTAGTGCTGTGACTACGGCCAGGGCATCTGTAAACAGGACTATCTGGCTTTCATCTGTCAGCATTGCTTCTACTGCAGCCTTCAGTGCCTCTGCTCTGAAATTGCTTGAGTATTTTCCAGTTGCCACTGACAGCGTTATTTTTCTACCATTTGGTAGGCTCAGGAATACCCCTGCCCCTCCGTTCTGTGTTGTATTTGTTACAGAACCGTCGGTGTATGCATGGGTCCAGTCCATGCTTGGGTACTTTTTCGTTATGTACCCTCAGGGTTATGTCTCTTCTTTCTTTTTCAGTCTGGCTGTTCTTGTTTCCAATACCTGGTATATTTTCTACCACCTCCGGAATGATAATGGTGCAATCTAAATAAGGCTTTCCAACTCTTGGTATTGTACTTCCCGACGACAACATTGCTAATTATGGGTTTAAAACAAAGCCATAGAAACAATACATCATATATGTTCAGTTCAAGTATATCGACCTTGAAAGTCAACTGCACTGGATCTGCAACATACTCAACTGAAGCATTAGTTTTTTGCCTTGAAACCCTGAAACTTCCTACTGGTTGAGATCCCTGTTCTAAGCTGCACATTACGAATCCACTGTGCTAACACTTACCTTGAGAAAGGAGCAGCGCCACCATATCCTCATGGCCCTCTCTTGCTGCTTCCATGAGAGGAGTGTATCCCTCATCATTGACCTCCTCAACGTTAGCGCCACGTTCAATAAGAAGACTAGCCAGCTCAATGTGACCACCACATGCAGCCAGGGTCAAGGGAGACTCAAAACTGTCAGCCGGCATATTGACCTGTGGACAATATAGACATTCTCGCACTGTTCATTAAGTTTAAAATTGGGGATGGGAGATTTCCTTAGCGCAGGGAGCAAAAGAACTTCTTCGTACGCTGTCAGACGTCAACGAGCAAAAGAACAATTAAGGTCAGGCAAAACATACTGATCAAGGCTCCCACCTCATGTCCTCGTGCTCCTGGAAACAAGTAGTGTCACAGCAATCTGACCAATGAGGTAAGGATCAACACTGCAATCCCCATAGTTGTGCGCTTATGAGAAGCCACGCTTTGTATTACAGCAAGGAGGATCTTCGTCCACCTTCTGAAGTATGATTCGCGATGAAAGAGGAACTACTGTAACCCCTTGCCAAAGAATCACTGTCAAGAATTAACTCACATGAGTAGTTTTGAACAAATATTCAGTTATAACAGGAGGCATG
This sequence comes from Ariolimax columbianus, assembly GCA_036924085.1. Lineage (NCBI taxonomy): Eukaryota > Metazoa > Mollusca > Gastropoda > Stylommatophora > Arionidae > Ariolimax > Ariolimax columbianus. The sequence goes on from JAVGWX010000002.1 coordinate 9,515,933, forward strand.
AAGTCAACGCCAATTGTAGAACTTGAAAAGATTACAAAACTGCAATCCATGACCGACAGAAGAGACTGCAGAGCCCAGCAGCAAGCAGAGAAACTCAGAAGACTGACTGACCACCCAATGCACCAGAGACTAAACAATCTCGGAAATGGGAAACTAAAGCGGAGAAACTTTGCAGAAATAGCCAAAGCAAAGATGCACGAAGACCCCATGAACGCACTAACAACACCAAAGCCCATCCCTACTGTACGCAAACCTATCTGGAGGCAGCATATATTTCCAGAGGTGGTAGAAAATATACCAGGTTTTGGAAACAAGAACAGCCAGACTGAAAAAGAAAGAAGAGATACTACCCTGAGCTACATAACGGAAAACTACCCAAGCATGGACTGGACCCATGCATACACCAACGGTTCTGTAACAAGCACAACACAGAACGGAGGGGCAGGAGCATTCCTGAACCTACCAAATGGCAGAAAAATAACACTGTCATTCGCTACTGGAAAATACACAAGCAATTTCAGAGCGGAGGCAGAGGCACTGAGGGCGGCAGTGGAAGAAATGGTGACAGGCAAAAGGAATGAAAGCCATATAGTCCTGCTTACAGATGCCCTGGCCGTAGTCACAGCACTAAAAAGCCAGAAAAATACTGAACTTAATGATTTAAGAGCAATACTCGGTCAACTATGCCAGCAGTGCGCACCAAAAAGGGTAGTGGTGCAGTGGGTTCCATCCCACTGCAACATCCAAGGCAATGAGGAGGCAGACAGACTGGCAAATGAAGGTGCAAGACTTCCACAACCAGATACTAGTATGACATACGAAGAGTCAAAACGGCTTATTAGAGCTAGATACATGACCAAATGGGAAACCGAACATACTGGATACACAAGAAATGATGCCTATTACCAGTTGAACAGAAAAGAGCAGGTCGTGGTCTTCAGACTTCGCACTGGCCACAATAGACTAGGTACGACCTATTCAACAAATTGAAGATAGGTGGCACTGACGGATGCCCATGTGGTACCGGGAAAATGACCGCTGCGCATTTGCTGCAAAACTGCCCGACATACGAGGATCACAGAGAGCAGATGTGGCCGTCACCAATGGCAAACACTAGACAAGCTCTATGGCAGTGTCGACAGCCTCAGGATGACCGCTGCTTTTTTTTGAAAAAATAAAGGTTGATGTCTGACTGCGTACGATAAAAAAGAACAAATATTCCAAAGCAGCCACTCCTTTCTGAGGTTCACGGGTTAAAACTGTCAAATCATGTTAAAAAGTTGACTAAAGAGGGTTGTGCATGGGGCTATCAACCTTATCATGTAAAAAAAACATTCTTTGTACACATTTGTATGCAATAATTGCTGTTGATTCTACCACTAAATGCTCAGATACAGGCTTCCTGTTAGGTAACAGCTGTAGTGATGGTCCTATGTTTCACTTGGAGCAAGAAGGAGTATTATAACAGATACTGATGTTGTTGATGTTTTGACTTCACTGTTATAGGTCTCAAATGTCTTTCTAAGGTGTGCTGACAAGTTACCTTGCCATCTATAACTAATTCAGTTACTCATTTATAGTTGGGTAATACAAGTTATCCAAGGATTTGGAAAGAACAAAAGTCAACTACATAGTGAGCAAACAAATCAGAGCACTTGCTGATATACAACTGTACTGAATATATAGAATATTCCAAATACTTGGCCTGGCTCACATGGCATAACTTCCATCCTATCCCGAGTCCTCCAATACCATTCTGCCTACAACCAGAACTGTCTTCTTATTAGAATGTTGGTCAATGACTGGCATAGCAATCAGTGTTCTGATGACATTTTTAAGGGAAGCAACAAATTTATTTTTTACCATTCTGAAAATAAAAGTACGGAAGTTCCCACAGCAGCTGAATTACTTTTCAGCACGTCATGTTTTTCTAGATCGTTTACTTTGAAAATCTATTTTTTTCTTTGACAGACATTTGGATTTCGGCACATCGTATTTTTGGAACCCGGTTGAGAGTCAAAAAGGCTTATTAGAGCTAGATACATGACCAAATGGGAAACACATACTGGCTACACAAAAAACGATGCCTATTACCAGTTGAACAGAAGAGAGCAGGTCGTGGTCTTCAGACTTCGCACTGGCCACAATAGACTGAGGTACCACCTATTCAATAAACTGAAGATAGGTGGCACCGACGAATGCACGTGCGGTACTGGGAAAATGACCGCTGAACATTTGCTGCAAAACTGCCCGACATACGAGGATCAGAGAAAGCAGATGTGGCCATCACCAGTGGCAACACTAGACAAGCTCTATGGCAGTGTCGACAGCCTCAGGATGACCGCTGCTTTTTTCGAAAAAATTAAGGTTGATGTCTGACTGCGTACGATGAAGAAGAAGAAGGAAACCGGTTGACCTTCCCCCTTTGATCCCTCTTCTCTCAGCCAATGGTACACTCTTGCAACTGCTGCATTTTATATTTTGCCAGTACTGGACAGATGCCCAGATTGTAACATTATACACAAATAAAGGTGATAGAAGTGACTAACTACCGAGGCGTCTCTCTGCTCAATGTTGTAAGCAATGTCTTCGCCAGGAGTCACAAAAGAACAATCAGAGGACCACAGCTGAGGTTCAAAGATGTGTGTAAGTGGGAGGCATTGGACATTCTTCTATACCAACATGACGAAACCACAGACGTGTAGATGTACCCTGAAGAAGCCACCTCATGCTGAGTGAAAAAAAAGTTATTCTACACGGAAAACTGAAACGCCGCAAGGAAAAAGAAAACCAAAAACTCAGTAGGGTGGTTACCACTCCAAGTTACATCATCCTATAGTCAGCCAAGACTGAAAGGGCTTATTATTGGACAGAGCTGGACCGGCTGTCATGGAACAGGCCTAGGCAAGTATTTGTCGGACCTGTGCTCCAAAGGAAACGAAAGTATTTTGCTGATGATGAAGATGGTTGGCATGCTGAAAGAGATTGCTAAAGTGAGTAAGCTACCTCATCCTGTAGAAAATTTCAGCCCCAAGAAATACCTCTACAGTGCATGCTAGATGCTAAAAGAGGAGTGACTAAGTCAAGTAAAGAATTTTACCTGAGCACCACTGTCAAGCAACAAGCGGGCAACCTCCACGTGTCCATCCATGGATGCTTCCATGAGCGCTGTGTGCATCTCATCTGTCTTATGCTCTTGGTCAGCTCCTGCTTCCAGCAAGAACTTCACCATGTCCAAATGACCTGCATTGTATAACATGAACATTTGTTATTCATGGCAGTAAATACTGAAACCAGGAACATGTCGGGAGAAAGAAAATTCGTGCCACACAAAACATGATGTATATTACCAGATCTGATGCTATCTACACATTTAAGATCGACTGCAATGACTCTCCAATGTCCTGACCTTGATGGTACAATCTGCAGTGCTTTCCCTCGTCCATCTTTCCATGGTATCCTCCCACTTATAGCATTGTTTACCTCTAGCATGTTTGCTTCTCTTCCCCCCTACCACCTCCAAACTAACTTCCCAGCCTTTTTTCAGCAAGGGGTTATGTCTTTTGATCTGACCAAAATATCTTAACTGTCTGACTCTGATTTTGTTCATCAATTATCTTCACACCCTTAATTTCTCCAAGACTTCACATTTGTTTTCCTCTTTCCAAGTGATATATCAAATGCATCAATTCTCTACGTCATACAGTAAAGACGAATACACGTAACACCTGATCATTTTCACTTTTAATTTGTGAATGACTTACTTGGATGTCAACATATAATCCATATTTTGTTTGTGAAAACACATTTTCTTTTCCTGATTTGTGCATCTCCCATTAACTCTTTCCAGTTCTGAATAATTTGTATCTTTCATTTGGGGTAAGTGCCGAAACTTTTACCCTTTACTGAACCATTGTCTCTGTATACTCATTGGTGTATTCAGTGTGTATCACTTGTTTTGGTAGTTTACAATTTTTCCCGCAGAAGATGGATGTGTCGGGCCAAAAGGTGCAAATATTGCAGTGAAGCTGTACACTAGCAACAACGCATTCCGTTCTCCGGACTACATCCTGCTACTTGCAAAGCCCTATTCAGGGCTTGGTAGCGGGAGATTGAGAACGAACAAAGAATAAGACAATTTTTAAGCAATTTTTGTTTCACATGGATTTGGATAGTTATTTCATTATTGTGATGTAATTAAGATGTTGCATCGGTTTTTTTCTGAGGTAGATCTGTTCAGTTTGTCTATGTAGATGTTAGAAATACATTTGTAGTGGAAAATAGCATACGCCAATCTGGTAAAGAACACTATCAGTGCTTTGTGGCAATTTCATGAATTACCCAAAAGTGGGTATATCAAAATTTTTGTGCCATAATAAAAGTAATATGGAAATATGAAAGTTAAAAAAATAAAATTAATATTTTACAAATTGAGCTAACTTGCGATCTAAAGACACATAATTAAACTATCTATGACAATGTATTCATAATTAAAATATGTGTGAAGCTTTAAAAGTCATTTATACGGAAGGGGAAATGCGGCCATCAACAACAACAAAAATTATACTCAAGATGCCATGAGTATTTCTGCTTTTAAATCCCTCAATATCCTAACCAGTCCCAGCCTTCTGTGTCCCTGTGAAAGTCTGAAACGGACGTGTGTTGAACCTCAACATGTAATCTTCATCAGTGATGATCTCGACCGTTATCTGGAGCACCTCTTCAGCTCCGTTCAGTCTTGGACTTTAGTGTTGAGTCATTTGACCAGTGAGTCTTCCTTCATCAGCTGGTTATACAGATGGTAGTCCTATGAAACATGATTTGTTGTTTTTTCACTCAGTGCACTCCTGCACAGTGGTGAAGCGGACAGACAAAGCCTTTACATGTGTTTATCTGTTAATCTGTGTCCTGAGGTAAGAATTGTGATCTGTTCCTGTCAGTCAAGAGTGTGGCGGCTGTCGTGTTGGTTCTGATCTACAGCCTGGATAGCTTTTCTTTCTCAAAGTATGCTATTCCATTGTCTTCCTGTTCACAATCATCTCCTCTTCCTGCAAACCTGTCTGGCTTTCCATTCCTGGGTACACCACAATGGGATGATAACCACTGACTTTTAGTTCGTTTATTGGCAACTACTTCTAACTCTTTATTTCGAGAATGAGGGATGCAGTACATAATGATAGTGGAAAACGGCATACATAACATTTACATACCTTTGTAGCAAGCTAAGGTTAATGCACTCTCCTTGAACTCATTTGAATGGGTGTTGATTCCTGCTCCATGCTCCAGTAGGATCTTTGCCACTTCTACATGGCCAGCAGAAGCAGCCTCCATTAAGGGTGTGTGTCCATTTTCATTGTGGATTTCAACATTGGCGCCATTCATTACCAATTCCAGAACAACATCCTTAAAACCACCACAGGCTCCATAGTGAAGAGGAGTGTTACCTTCATGGAAGAGAACAAAAAAAAAAACCCCAAACATTATGAATACTAACTGACAAGTATTTTGTAATGTATCAGTTTCTTATTTTCTGTGCATATTCAAGTGTGTCATATCACATGTGCACTCATGTCACTGGAGACGAGCAAATTAAGGATCTTTTCTATTCTTCTCTGAACAAACATCACTTTACTCCGGGCAGACCCATAGGTGCTCAGTCATCCCTCAGCAAATGGTGAACAGTGTGGCTACTTATGGTTCCAACAACTCTGTTCTCTCAGAAATAGTGTACCTTTCTGCTCAAACAATTTAACTCCAGTCCATGAACTGCCATTTTACAAACAATTACATCCAAGAGGCAGATACAGATCACCTTACAGGACATCAGCTCTTCCAAATATGAAGAAATCTTACTAGAGATTTAACCTTTACCACTCTACATACAAAATGGATGCAATTTTCAATGCCACTTCATTTTTTTTAACAATGGTTATAAGACTTGTAGACTTTGAGAAACTAACCGTTTTATTTGACAGTATATTCATATGATTTGTTTGTGAGTAGAGAAATAAATTAATAAAGAATTTGCTGGTGTTATTGTTTTTGTTGCGTTAGTTTCTGAGATACAAGAAGATGAAGATTTAGAAAAACCGCACAAACATAAACTCACCCGCCTTCAGAGTCCCTTGGTTGAAAAAAAAAAATAGTTGACAACGGATTACTTATGTTTACCGTAATGGCCGTATCTGTCCCATTCAACAATGAACGTAATTATTGGATCTACATAAACAATCTAAACAGATCTACCTCAGAAAAATCTGTTGCAGAAACTCGACTCCCCGATTCTCACCAATAGGCAAATCTTCAAATCCAAGCGAAAAACATAAGAAATCATCGCGCTTTTTCACGTCTACCGCTTTGGGACGACGGACAAAGGGATAAAGGTTAACAGTGACTAAATCAGAACTAAAGCCAAATGACACATATTACATTTATAAACATTCTACGTGTAATCATATTGTCTATTTCTTATCTAATCTGATAAGGCAAATTCAAGACCTAAAGTATTCTTAGACAAGTTACGAACGTCACAAGTTTGTAATATCTTGGCTCGATTATAAGCAACAAAATGAAGATTGTCAAATAAAAAAGAAGTAAAAAGAAAAATGGACATGGCATTGCAGAAGTTAACTAAAATGAAAAACTTATGGGAGAACACAACAAAATAACAAAAATAAAGATCCTGAGGACTTGCATCTTCCGAGTGGCAAGATAATGATGTTTAACATAGACACATCCCACAAACATTAAAGAGTAAAATGTAATCCTTCGAGCTAAAATTAAAAACACAGAAATCCTTTAAGAGTTGGATATAGAACAAAATTGGCTAGTAAACAATATTATGTCTAGGAAACTAAAATATTTTGGCCACATTAAACACCTGAATGGTCTAGAAAAAATGACAATGATGCTCTGCAAGACATGCTAGATGATGATAGTGTGGAAACTCATGATGAAATCTCACCAGCAGAGGACTGGGCATTAATGTCTGCATGATGTAGTAACAATAGTCTGACTATATCTACATGTCCACCACTGGCTGCCTCCATCAGTGGTGTGCAGTCTCCCTTGATTCCTCTATCCTCTACATTGGCTTTCATAGCCAACAGTACCTGAAAAAGAAAATTAAATGTTATCCTTTATGCAGTATACATATATACCCTTAGTTTTCTTAAGAGTGGCTGACTAACGCAATGGTAGAGAACTTGCTTTTCACGGCAAAGGTACAGGATTCAACTCCTGTTATCGGAACAATCGTCAACCCAGCTGTAAATAGTTACTTGGCTGACTATTAGGGATGGAAAGACTACGAGACAGGGAATTGGACGTCCACCTAATAAACAAGTGGTGGTCTTGGGAGTAAAACATACGTGGTAGGTTAGTGTTACTATTATCTGTACCCCTTTCAGGACCTGGTACTTCACAGACAAGCAATCGTTTTCAGATCATCATGCTTCGTCAACATCATCTATCCACTTGTGTCGTTAGACGTCGTGGGGAGGTGTAGTTTTCTGTCGTGTGCCAGCTTTGTCGCCGATGTTGTCATTCCGTATTTCTTCAGTGTCTCACTGACACCATCTACCATTTCTTACGTGGTCTGCCTCTTGCTCTGCAACCCTGATGTCTAGTATTGTAGATACGAGCATCTGGTAACTTTGGTTGCATTCTTGAACCATTTAATGCTTTGCCTTTCTATGTACTCCATGCACGGTGTTGCACCCACCTTCTGTCTGATTATTTTATTTCTCAATCTGTCCAGCCTTTTTTCTCAAACACCTCATTTCGCATACCATGATTTTTCTTTCTTGTGCCTTAGTGAGAGTCCATGTCTGACACTGGTAGCATAGAATTGGTATAAAAATACTATTTTATCAACTGTCTCTTTGTTTTCATTGGGATGTGTTTGTGTCTTAGTAAAGGTGAGAGCTGATAGACAACCACGTTAGTTTTTTGTGTTCTTGATTCAACCTCTCTATCTAGCCTTCCAATCTTGTGTAAACACAGTATTTGAATTGCTTAAGCTCTGTACTTTTTATCTGTATATTTAGTGTTTTCTCTATTCTACTGATTTTCATTGCCTCAGTCTTTGCTGTACTAATCCTCATATTATATCTATCGCAGGTATTGTCAAGGATGCTTGAACAGACGAAATCTGTTCTATTTTATCCTTTATATAAATATATGAAACAAGCAGCTCCTGTTATGGTGATCAATTGATCAAAAACCTTTCAGCTCTACGTGAAGCAAAGATTTAACAAAATACATGCCAAGTCATACTGTCCTGGGATATCTGTTCCAGCTTTGTCTACATCCTCCATATTTTCTTTATGTTTGTCTCAAGCTCTCTTATTCATGTGTGTTTTGGTCTGCCTCTACTTCTTTTGTACAGCTACCAAACCTGGAGGTTGTTCTAGAAAAATACAAGTAAGTCCGCCATGCATATTCCATGCAACTTTCTCTACATTAAATCAGAACCTGCTTCTGCCTTGGAGGATTGGGCTGAATTTGTCTTTTTAGTTGAGTTTATATTTGTTGAAGTTTTTGGGGCTTAAGATTTCTACAGGATGAGGTAACTACCCTCCTTATTCACCTCCTACGACATGCTTGGCAGTGTTGGTATTATTTGCTCCCCTTGGGGCCACATCAACAGATTATGGTAAAAAACAATGTATATGTTTTAAAATATCATTTTGCTGTACATTTTAATTTCTGGGGTCCACTGGCAGAATTTATAGGACTGCTGATGAATAAAGGCTTCCTGCCCCTCCAGTTGCCACTGGTAGGTTTTCATTTTACCTCCAATAAAAAAAGCTATGCCTTGCATGAGGTTTTGAACATGTACCCCCTTGGTCAGGAGACAGCCAACCTCTTCTCTATAAACAAAGGAAAATACATTCTAGGAAGCCATGACCCTCACCTGGGCTAGCTCATAGTATCCAGCGGAGCAGGCCAAAGAGAGCAAACTTTCACCTTCCTCTGAAGCATCAGCCACATTACTTGACCGCTGGCCTATGGACTCACTTTCTCCATTTGTATCCATATGCATTCTGAAAATTCAATATTTACTCATATCATGTCAACTACAAACAAGTAATCTCAAGTTAGTCCAATCTTTATAACAAGCATTCCTTATTTCTTCTCCGTCTATTTCATAACAAAGGGAGAAGGTTCGATTCCTAATCTCAACATGCCCCAGTCTACCAAACTATAAATGGATACTTGACTTACAGCTAGAAAGTGCAAGGCAGAAGGAAGAGAAGTAGATATCTCACATAAGATAAAGTTTTGTACAATAAATTCTCTAACACTTCATCTCTACAACATTTGTGTTTGCTTCAGGACTACCGTGACTGTTTTTCTAATAATTATAAATTATTGTTTTTTTTAGCCCTGTTTCCTAAGGCAGAGTATGTACAGCATTTTTGTGCCATACAATCTAGTATATCTGACTTCAGTACACATTTTCTTAATGAGATTAGTTCTCTAAGGGGCACTACCATGCTGAATACAAACATACATGTGCTTGGTTTGTGAACTTTTTTGTGTCTTTCCATGCTAGGAGGTCTTTCCATGCTAGGAGGTCTTTCCATGCTAGGAGGTCTTTACATGCTAGGAAGTCTTTCCATGCTAGGAGGTCTTTACATGCTAGGAGGTCTTTACATGCTAGGAGGTCTTTCCATGCTAGGAAGTCTTTCCATGCTAGGAGGTCTTTCCATGCTAGGAGGTCTTTCCATGCTAGGAGGTCTTTCCATGCTAGGAGGTCTTTACATGCTAGGAGGTATTTACATGCTAGGAGGTCTTTACATGCTAGGAAGTCTTTACATGCTAGGAGGTCTTTACATGCTAGGAGGTCTTTACATGCTAGGTCTTTCCATCCTAGGAGGTCTTTCCATCCTAGGAGGTCTTTACATGCTAGGAAGTCTTTACATGCTAGGAGGTCTTTACATGCTAGGAGGTCTTTACATGCTAGGAGGTCTTTACATGCTAGGAAGTCTTTACATGCTAGGAGGTCTTTACATGCTAGGAGGTCTTTACATGCTAGGAAGTCTTTACATGCTAGGAGGTCTTTACATGCTAGGAGGTCTTTACATGCTAGGAGGTCTTTACATGCTAGGAAGTCTTTACAGCCATATGCGATCACATATCACAATACAAGTCTGATGCTGTCATCATCTTCTGAACAACTTTGAAACATTAAGAAAAACTGTTTTGACATACCCATCTGCAGACACCAGTTGACCCTGTGAATCTCTCATCCGATGCAAAGCTTGTGCAGCTTCATCAAGAGCGCTGCTCACAGAGGAAGTTAATGTACGTAGCACTTCAGGATCAGATAAAGCCTTCCCATCCTTTGATGACAGCTTGCTTATACCTGCAAGCAGATACCACATTTTTGGTAATTAAAACCATAAAGTCTGATGATGTTCCCATTGCTAGGGGCAAGCCGGGTAGACTTATTCGACTGAGGAATAAAGGAAGCATGCACATGCTATTTTTCTTTACATGAGATGCGCCCCATTCTTCTATATATATATATATATATATATATATATATATATATATATATATATATCCTCATTTCAAAGGTATCAATTCTTTTCAACTGTTTGTTCGTAGTCTATATTTCTGCACCATACAGTAAAGACTAGTATACATTACACCTGATCATTATTTTAAATTTGTTGAGTTACTTATTTGGATGTAAATATACGTTTAACATTGGTCAAAACAGATTTGACCATCCCTATTCTATTCTGATTTCAGTTGTTCATCTTCCATACTGTGTTATTATATTTCAAAGAAAGGAGAAGCTCTTGACCTGCTCTGGTATTGACTCATCTATTTTTATGCATATAGTGTTTGATCAGCTACTTTTATCCGTGGAGTAGATTTCATGCCTACTTTGCCAAATATATTTTTTTGTTTTGTTAGTGTGGTCCAATCTATATACCTGACTTTTGCTATTAGCTTGAATCAGCAATTCATGTTCACTTTCAGCTAGCAGAACTGTGCCATCCACACACTTGAGATTATTTATTGATACTTCCCCGATAATGAGTCCCTGCATTTCCTTTATCTATTGGAAATGTTATGTTTATGTGTTAGACAAGAGACCAATAGGCATCCTTGTCATACTTCTTTTTACACCTTTACTTAGTGAGTAAATCCTGTCAGATCTTACACAGTCATTTTGCCTCTAGTAAAGGTTACTGAGTATTCTTATGACTATTCCATCCATACATAAATTTTCCTGATATGTAATTATGCTCATCAGGTAGATTGCTTTAAAACCTGAACATTCAGTTCCACTAAGTATCTTGGGTTGTGTTATAAAGACTAATGTAATCAGGTCGATCGGAATAGATCATGTGTTGTAAACATCATTACATAAATCAGTGATTTTTACCTACACCTAATTTCTATAGTATTTTTATAATTTCTATATTTATTGTTATTCATATATTTATTATACTGTTGTTTTATCTTTGTTCATATCTTTTGTTTTCCCTGCCATCATTATCAAATGTTGATGGATTGACACCTTTGTTGTCATCGAACATTATATTGTTATTTGTTTTATATAACATTAAATAAGATATTTTGAAACTTTCCATAGAAACTAATCAGCTAAACAAGTTTTGTACTGATTTTGATATTCCTAATTTCCAGCTTATATTGTAAGTCAAACTTCATCTAACACAGTCAGGTCTATAGAGAGTACCATAGCCTAGCTGTGGAAAGAAATGTTGAACGGATCACACTCTTACTTAAGCGTTTTTTCCACATAACCAAATCCAGGATTGGTAACTGGAATGGCCGTACCATGAATAAACGGAGAAATCAAGGCAGCTAGACGATAAATTACATCATCAATAAACTAGATCTCTAGTAACATGAATCGGGACCACAAAAGTCATTTTTGATTCAGGGGAGATGCTACTGACCTCCGGACATGAATGAGGCGCACACCATACAGAGGGTGTAACTTTCATGCTTTCTAAATTAACACAAAGTGTACTCATCAAATGAGAGGCTTCAGGTCCTAGGCTGATAAGGGTCACTTTCAAAACCGATTCAACTTTCAAAGAGAACGGCGTGGGCTAGTGGTTAAGTGACACGGATCACAACTCAAAGGTGCTGGGTTCGATCCCCATCACAGCACCGGCCATTACCCCGGGGAAGCAAACCCTTAACAAATGCATGAGGAAGCATACCCTTACATAAAATGCATGCTGAAGCCGGATGCACTGGGCCGACATGCGCAAAATAAAAACCACACCAACTTCAGAATTAGAGAAATAAGCGAACGCAAAAAAAATTTATTTATTTTAAACAGATACATAAAGCACCATGGATGTCGCCAGATCACAGAACAGTGAACCAAATATACCACTTAAAGTTCAGCTTTTCATTACAGATATCAAGGGACAGATGTCGCATCAAACACACCACTATCTTCTTTTGGCCAAATAAGGCTGAAACTGAAATGATTTGCAACTGCATTCAGGATAAGACACCTGTTCAATGTTAATTTCCTCAAGGATATGGGACACATTTTCAGCCACATTATCACATAGATACACGATACTGCAATATCTAGTTACCACAAAGCAGGAGCAGGTGCAATGGTAGGAGATTCAAGTGATATATATTTAGACATCGACACCTGGGAATGTCTTGCGCAAAACAGATCTGACTGGAGAAGCGCAGTCAAATCGGGTGTAACTACTGGCGAAGACGACCGTGTTGTGAAAGCCCAGAGCAGACACGAGACCCGGAAATCCCTAACAGCAGGAACACCATCACCTTCTACAAACCTTGTGTGCCCGATATGTAGCAGATATTTTTGTGCCCACATTGGCCTGTTCAGCCACATGCACACCCACACCAAACAGGGAAATCTGTGACAAGGATGATGTCGGAGGTCCTCATCGACAACGATGGACAGATATTAATATTATTTTATATATATATATATATATGTTATGGCCTTTTTCGTCTTGACAGATGGTCACTAAGCTAGTCTGTTGTAGAAATGGTGGTGGCAGCATCTGTCCTGGAGGGACATAGACGTTCGTGGCTGATTTTGCCAATTCTCGATTGACAGGGACAACAACAGTGTAAACAGAAAAAATTTGATTGATGTGGTGTAGGCTTCCATCTTTGTCATCAGAACTAGCTCTGATGCCTTGATGCCCGTTCTCCATGTAGCTCTATCCTCTACAATCTCCTCCCATGTATTCCGATTGATCGTATAATCGTTCATGGATCTTTTGCAAACGTCCTTGTATCTTAATTTAGGCCTTCCTTGTGATCTGGTACCTGATTAGAGTTCAACCAGGAGTAACTGCTTCGGAATGCCGGTATTTGACATTCGTTTCACATGACCCAACCTTCTCAGTCTCTTATTGCTATTCAGGATAAATGTTGTACATAAACTATACTACAAAGAGGTGAAGTGGTACATCAGAATAACAAAGATGAAATTGACGAGGGCTGCAAAGATAGCAGCTGCGAAAGGTTATATAGAAGACCTGTATGACAACATGACAAAAACTATCAGAAAATTATAGGCAGGTGAGAAAAAAATAGTCCAAGTCAAAATGTTACAGAAAGATCCTCAGAATACCATTGATGGAGAAAAATAAAAATTCGGAAAGGTAAAAGATGAGAAGACAATCGCAGCATACGGTGCATTGTCTTGTGAGGCCTATCTCATAGAAGGCCGTGTTAATAAATTCCTACTGACATCATTTCCCTATATATAAATATGCACAAAATCGAAGAATTGAAGTGATATGACAAGGCCAATAATGTGAAGCTGCTGAAGAGGAGCAGGAAGACATCAGTGAAAAATGACATGTGTAGGAGGAGATGACATTGGATAGATCACACATGAAACCTGCTGACAACATTACCAGACAGTCTCTGTTCTGGCATCCCTGAGACAAGAGAGGAAGCGGGAGTTAGAAACAAACATAAAAGTACAGGAAACACATGGTTTGAGCTGGAAACGGATGGCCTAGGACAGGCAAACAGGCGTGTATTTGTTGAAGACAGTGGAGTGGAAAGGTTTTGATTGATTGATAACAAACCCCTGGAGGAGAGTGTGGTCAAGTGGTTACAATACCAGTCTCGTGACCAACAGAAAATTTGTTCAAACTTCCGATATGGCTTAGGTGTTTTCATTGAAGGTTTGAAATTTTAAAAAATGGCCTATTCACTGCATGCGTAAGCGACCTTCACTCCTCATCCCTAATCATTCTGGCAGACCAACAATGGGAATAAATTGCATAACAATTTTTTTTTAAATTAATTACTTTCTACCAGGCATGTCATAAGAGGCAACTAAGTGAATCTACCCCATCCTGTAGAAACTACAACCAACAAGAAAAAACCTCTACACCACATGGTAGAAGACGAGCGGTCAAATTAAGTCTTCCTGCATCCTGGGAAGGCTGCAGATAGGGTTGGGTCCTGGTTGTAGTGCAATTCAAGTCTTCTTTTCAGACTCACCATAACTGAGATTATAGTATTGATGCCCAACTCGTTGGCCAGGCTGCCGTAACAGTCTGTTTCCAAGAACACACATGGATGTGATGTGAGGTCTTAGTATGTTTCACACAACTTCAACAAAAGCCTTCTCTCAGTCTGAGCTAGTAACAGTACTCCATACATCATCTTTTTCTACATTTGTCCCGAAGAGAACGTTTACCGCGAGGCTGCAACATCTGTCTGCACCCTTCGGCCCAACACATCCCATTTTTCGTATTGGGTCTTTCTTCCCACTGCAATCCCTATTCTCCTAGTCAGACTTCACTAGTGCAGCTTCTTCCGATGTGAGGTGCTAAACAACAACTAACAAACACGTACAGATACCATCACATGGCATTGCGCCAAAGAAAGAGTACAAATGTTGCTGAATACATAACATTGCGTTACATGTATGTCATAAAAGGTGACTACAGAGGTTGTGCAAGGGGCTGGCAACCTCATCATGTAAAATAAAATGTTACAGAAACAAAGAGCTTACAAAGTATTTTGTCACCGAATTCATGCAATGGGACAAATACAGGGGTGGACCTATGCTTCATACAGAGAAAAACAGAACAAGAAGAATGCATCACTTGGTCAAACTGCTGCTTCTACATTCGTTCTCAATCTCACGCTACCAAGCCCAAAAATAGGCTTTGCAAATAGCAGGATGTAGTACGGAGAATGTGTTGTGTCGCAGTTTACAGCCAACATCCGTCTTCAGCAGAACTTGGTGAAGCAAGAATCTAAAAAACTGAATGAACAGTATACTCACCAGCAGCTTCTAGAAGAGCCTCTAATCTTGCCTGAGTTTGAGGGTCAACAGTTTGAATGCCTTGTCCATCTGACTCTGCAGCAAGCAAGAACTTGGAGGCTTCCAGTCCTTGCTCGCTTTCATCAATATCATTCTCATCTAAGAGAAATGAGTCAACCTAGTGGGCCAGGAAAGAATAAATTGCAAGATTTAATATTGGAAACTTAATGTGGAGAACAACTAACAAGCATTTGAAAAAAATAACTACAATAACTATTTTTATAAAAATATAAAAGCAGAGAGTTAAGAGACGGGAATTATAATTCAACTTCAAATATTAATTGACAAAAAATTGTATCCCTAATATTTAACGAGAATGTTAGACAAAATTATAGAAACAGTACTTCCAGGAATTTTATAACGCAACATGTACTCAGACAAACAATATTTTTCCCTAGAAACAACAATAATCTGGGACCCGATATTTTGATTCAACAAATAGTAGCCATAAAGAACATCCCTAGAAATGAGTTCCTGATTATGAACAGCATAACAACTGAAGCGATTCAAGTTTGTGGAAAGACATGACTCAGGTGGCTAGAGAGAATCAAAAGGTTAGAAAGAAAGAGTTCCAGACAATTGGTACAAGCTACAATAGTACTAAATCTGGAAGGAAAACGACAGTAAAAGAAACTGACATACAGAGGTATGTATGCAAAAATACTGTAGCAAAGTAATTAAGACAATTCAATCCCGCTGGAGCTACGGAGTTTGTGCTTTGTGCGATACTCTCGGCACGGCAGCATACCATTCTGCAGAGAGAGACTGAGCCATATGGGGAGACCCACTGCAATGAAGCCCAGCCCTCGCCTTTAACAAAAATGACTTCCACACCCACAGGGATAGAAGAGGGGAGACTAAGATAGAGAAAAGATAATTAAGCAAAAGAACAATAGAATATGAGAAGCAGTGAAAAAAAACTTTAGATCTGGAGAAAGCTTTTAATCAAGTAGAAATAAATAAATTTTGGACAATATTAAAAGACTATGAAAGATGGTGACAACTATTAGATAATGTGATTGTGCCATATGAATCAAAATGTAACCGGAATAACAGGTGGAGTCCCAGATGCTCGAAATAACCACAGGAGTATGGCAGGTATGTACAATTTCACCATGGTTGTCTAACATTTACATGGACAGAGTAACAGAAGCCAGCCAAATTGCAATACCACAAGTGGAGTTCAACAAGGAAAACAAAGAAACCAAAACACTACATGAACCACTCTTTATAATAATAATAATAGTTGCCCATTGCAAGCGAAGATGCCTACAGCATCATACTATTGCTGCGAAATGTGTTCTCAGATGGCCAGAAATACCAATCCTGGAACAGCATACCCTGCGACAAACGTCGGGTGTGCTGCTTTTGTGGGCAGAATGCTTCCGTGAGCCTCTGTGATGGCTATACTATTTGTGATCTGAGCACCTTTGGTTATACTAGCACGCCAGGTGGTACAGGTTTGTGCAAGCAAAGCATCTCCCAGGAGGTGGCATTAATATCAAAGCTTTTCAGAAAAATGTTCAAGTCTCTGTAGCCTTTCTTCTACATCCGTGTGGAGCGTCTGCCTAAATGAGCTGATCGTATAACAGCTGCTTGGGGATGCACTCATCTGGCATGAGAATGTTGTCCAGTCCACCTTAGCTGAGCTATTCTCAGAAGTGAATGGATGCTCAACATGTTGGTTTTGCTAAAGATTTCAGAGTTAGGCACTTCATCCGGTCACCTGATCCGAGCAACCTACAAAGACAGCTGATTTGTGAAAAAGATTTGAGCTGTCTGGCATGTCTGCTATACACTGTCTGTGTCTTACAGACATGCAGCAAAATTGACAACACCACAGCATCTTTACCTTGGTGGCGACACTGATGCCTTGACTCCAGACGTTTGCTTGGAGCCTCCAAAACATAGAACTTGCCTTAGCAATCCTGTTATTGACACCACAGTTGATATTGGCTTCTCTAGTGAGAGTACTGTGTAGGTAGGTGAAGCTAGTGACCACCTGAAGACGGTTCTGTACAGTAATGTTAGGTTCGATCTTTGGCTCGCCAGGGACAGGCTGGAAGAGCAACTGCATTTCCTAGTGTTGATCATGAGACCAAAGTTACAGCATGGCACCAAAAACTCTTGTCCTGGTGGACAACATATCTTTTTCTGAGAAAGTGTTGAGTGCGCAATCGTCCGCGAATAGGAGATCCAAGATCATGGCTTCGCTCACCTTAGTGCAGGATTTCAGATGCCTCTGGGTAAACAGTTGACTCTGTGTCCTATACCTAATATGCATGCCAGTAGCTGCGGCAAGTACAGCATCAGTGAGCATTGCTGCAAAGACCATGCTAAAGAGTATTGGTGCCAGGGAAGGCTACAGACAATTTTCCCTTGTACAGTACACGAGCCATCAGGAAATTGGCAAACAATCGCCCGGTGGGCGGGGGGCCTGGACAGATCATATAATAATTGTCTCCAAGTTCAACATTTATGTGGAACTTATGCGTCATGGGGAATCAAGGTCTATGAATAGATTCAACATCATCTAGCTACAAAACGAGTTTCACGCACACACCTTTGTCAAGGACCTGAAAAGTTGTCAGACAAGGGAGCGGCCCCCACTAAGCACTGTGGATAATAGATGGCCTTTCCCAGGGATGGTATCCACCTGTCTGCAAATGAGGGCTTGGGTCATCTGACTAGTAGGAGAACTGACTGGTTTTACGAAAATGACACAGGTATCATGAGTCCTGCTGGTTGAAAAGCACCGACTGTTCAAACTGTTCCACAGGGACCCGTCATCAGTCAAAAAGTCTGCATTCAGCAACATACGTATGGTTGTGCAACTGTCAAAAGCGAATCTAGCATTGAAATCTAAGATTACGAGCTTGTAGGACTGGAGAACATACAGAATCAGGATGTGAAGATTCTCATAGAAAGACTCATTTGCCACATCTGGGTATGTCATTGTCGAGGCATATGCATTGGGCCTGGGGCGCTATGCTACGTTAAATTACTCTTTGCAGACAACCAAAGCCTAATATATGAGGAAGAATATAGACTGTAAAATCATATGAATGTACCCACCAAACAGAGACCTATCGCTCTCGAGTATGGAGGTCAGAGACTCCAACTGCATAGTAGTTGGAGATTTCAACAGCCACTCGGAGAGATGGGGATACTCTGACACAGACAGCAGAGGTGACGAAGTGGAAGATTGGGAGATAGATGCAAATCTCTCCCTAATCAATAGGCCGGAGGATAGCCCTAGCTTCTATTCAAGAACATGGCATACCACCTCGACTCCAGATTTGGCCTTCTCCACACAGGACATACACTATAAAATAGACCGCCAGGTGCTAAACCAACTGGCAGGTAGCGACCACAGGCCGATCAGGCTAACCATTGACATGGAAGTAGGCCCACAGGAAACAAAACCGCTCCCACGTTGGAATTACAAACGAGCAGACTGGGACAGATTTGCAATCCTGACAGATGGGCTGTGTGAAACCATCAACACACGAAACACCAAAATGAAGCCCATGGTAGAGAGCCTAAGCAAGGCAATAATGCAAGCCGCCACTGAAACCATCCCAAGAGGAGCTAGGAAAAACTATAAGCCCTACTGGAATGATGAGTTACAGAAAGTGGAAGATGCAGTAACAAATGCTAGGAACATGGCAGAACGAGAAAAATCCATGGAGGCAAACATCGCCCTCAAAGCCGCCGCGGCGAAGTACAAACACACTCTCAAGCAAACAGCAAGAGAAAGTTGGAAAAATAAAACGGAAAGTCTAAACCTGGACAAAGAAGGGAACAAGCTATGGAAGCTAGTCAGAGCCATGAATGACGAAACCCCGTCAAATAAACAAATTACTATCAAGCAGGGCGAGAACTTGATCACAGGTAAGAAAGCCGCAAACGCCTTTGTCGATCACTATGCCAGAGCAAACCACATCGAGGTCCCTGCAGATAAGCATACAGACATTAGCGAAGAGCTAAAGGGACACGAAAACATCAATACGGCTCCTGAAGAGCACATGATGGCCAAACTAACAATGCGCGAAATGGAAGAGGCTATGAGAACACTAAAGAAAAGGAAATCTCCCGGAAAAGACGGGATAACAAACGAAATGCTGATGGGGCTGGGCCAAACAGCGAAGAAAAAACTACTATCAGTCCTGAACCAAAGCTGGAAAAGGGGTATTGTACCCCAGGCATGGAAAGATGCAATACTGGTACCAGTACCAAAAACAGGAAAGGACAAAACAGATCCAAATGGATACAGGCCCATAAGCCTACTGAGCTGTGTCGGCAAGCTGATGGAACGGATGATAAACACCAGACTGATGTGGCATCTGGAAGAAAAACGAATACTAATTCCACAGCAAGCCGGCTTTAGACAGCACAGATCCACTGAGGACCAGGTCATCCTCATAGCCCAGGAGATAGAAGATGCCTACCAGGCACAGAAACACACAGTAGCTGTTTGGGTGGATCTGGAAAAGGCATTTGACAAAGTCTGGAAGGATGGACTTAGAGTCAAGCTAAGAAGAAGTGATGTCTGTGGGAAGATGTACAAGTGGATCAACCACTACCTCAAACAAAGAACGGCCAGAGTCTAAGTACAAGGGCAGATGAGCAAAAAGGTGACACTCGAGCAGGGAGTACCCCAAGGGGGAGTATTGTCACCCACACTCTTCCTGGTATATATAAACGATATTACAGAGAATATACCAAGAAGAGTCCATAGCTCAATGTTTGCAGACGATCTGGCTATGTGGACCTCTGAAAAGAATCTCACCATAGCAAGAAATCGGATGCAGACGGCCCTAACATCGCTGGAAGAGTGGGCGAACTCATGGCTGGTCAAAATAAACGAGGAGAAAACCACGTGCACAATATTCTCGCTCTCATTAAAACCCCAAAGTACCAAATTAAGCCTAAATGGCAAAATCCTGCAGCCAAATGACAACCCAACCTATCTGGGAGTCACATTTGATCGGCGCATGACATGGAAAAGTCAGATTGAGAGAAACCGAATGAAAGCCAGAGAAAGAATGGCGATCATGAGGAAACTTGCTGGCACAAGCTGGGGAGCAGACGAAGGCATACTAAAGAAACTGTACACTGGAAGAGTGAGACCAGTTCTCGAGTATGGCATTGCGGCATGGACAACAGCAGCGAAGGCGAACTTCGATAAAGTTAACAAACTTCAAAACCAAGCCATGAGAATTATAACAGGTGGCATGCAGTCAACGCCAATTGTAGAACTTGAAAAGATTACAAAACTGCAATCCATGACCGACAGAAGAGACTGCAGAGCCCAGCTGCAGTCAGAGAAACTCCGAAGACTGACGGACCACCCAATGTACCAGAGACTAAACAATTTGGGAACTGGGAAACTAAAGCGGAGAAACTTTGCAGAAATAGCCAAAGCAAAGATGCACGAAGATCCCATAAACGCACTAACAACACCAAAACCCATCACTACTGTACGAAAACCTACTTGGAGGCAGGATATATTTCCAGAGGTGGTAGAAAATATACCAGGTATTGCAAACAAAAACTGCCAGACTGAAAAAGAAAGGAGAGACACTACCCTAAGCTTCATAACGAAAAGCTACCCAAGCATGGACTGGACCCATGCATACACCGACGGTTCTGTAACAAACACTACACAGAACGGAGGGGCAGGAGCATTCCTGAACCTACCAAATGGCAGAAAAATAACACTGTCATTCGCTACTGGTAAGTACACAAGCAATTTCAGAGCGGAGGCAGAGGCACTGAGGGCGGCAGTGGAAGAAATGGTAACACACAGTGAAAATGAGAGCCATATAGTCCTGCTGACAGATGCTCTCGCCGTAGTCACAGCGCTAAAAAGCCAGAAAAACACTGAGCTTAATGACTTAAGAGCAGCACTCTGCAAACTGTGCCAGCAGTCCGCACCAAAAAGGGTAGTGGTACAGTGGGTTCCGTCACACTGCAACATCCAAGGCAACGAGGAGGCAGACAGACTGGCAAAAGAAGGTGCAAGGCTACCACAAACAGATACTAGTATGACGTACGAAGAGTCAAAACGGCTTATCAAAGCCAGGTACATGACCAAATGGGAAACCGAACATACTGGTTACACCAAAAACGATGCCTATTACCAGTTGAACCGAAGAGAGCAGGTCGTTGTCTTCAGACTTCGCACTGGCCACAACAGACTGAGGTACCACCTATTCAACAAATTGAAGATAGGGTGTACCGACGAATGCCCGTGCGGTACTGGTAAAATGACCACTGAACATCTGCTGCAGAACTGCCCGACATACGAGGATCAGAGAGAGCAGATGTGGCCATTGCCAGTGGAACTGCAAGACAAGCTCTATGGTAGTGGCGAGAGTCTCAGGATGACCGCTGCTTTTTTCGAAAAAATAATGGTTACTGTCTGACTGTGTACGCAGAAGAAGAAGAAGATATGAATGTACTTGGCACAGCCTGTGAAACATATATGAAGATTATCTGTACACTAGGACAACTTCACATGCATGAAACAATATCAAGTCTAATCAGGACAGAGGGTTCAAATACCTGGGAAGTATTTTTGATAGAAGGAAAAGTTTGGAGAAATTGAAACCAGAAAGCCTCTGATGTGACTTAAGTGTCACCACTACATACACATATCTACAACAGCTCATAAACAGTATGTTTATACCAATTTTGTGCTACTAATGTCAAATCTGGTCCTTATCCAAGGAACAAGAGATAAAAATGACGTGAAATTAAATGCTGTCATTGACGAATGCACCTGTTGTACAGGGAAAATGACCGCTGAACATCTGCTGCAAAATTGCCAGACATACGAGGACCAGAGAAAGCACATGTGGCCGTCACCAGTGGCAACACTAGACAAGCTCTATGGCAGTGTCGACAGCCTCAGGATGACAGCTGCTTTCTTCGAACAAATACAAGTTGACATCTGACAGTGTTCAAAGAAGAAGAAATGTCACTGGTGTCACCAGGAAAGATAACGATATGACATTAGAAACATGATGCAAATGACCCTCATGCTGAATATATATCCAGACAGAAAATGAAATGGTTTGGTCATCTCATGAAAATGCAACCTGATCACACAACACAATAAGATTTGGCTACAGGGCAATAACCATGTGGCAGATGGATAGATGCAACAGAAATCCAAGAACACTGACGTACAGCAACAGACTTGGCCTAAGGAAGGCAACTTAAATTCCCCACAGCGCTTGACAGCACAGTGGACGAAAAAGTAAGCACGGCAGCAGGTAAGGGCAAATCCAAATGTAGTTCAAAGCAAAATATTCTTGCCTCTGTTTCTCTCTATATGGAGCATAGGACAATCACTGCAACTGGTCCCTTTACAGGAAGCCTCTATCAAAGCACTTTAGTTCAGGTGCTGGGCCCAAGATGCAACAGCAATCAGTTCATAGCAGGCTGCTTGTATCAGCAGGTGACATAACTGACCAAGTCTATATTCCACCTTTAAGTGATGGCCCTGGAAACATACTGCAACCATGCAGTCTCGCTGAGGATTACGGATAGAAGAGGGAAGGCAAACCCGGTTTCAAAAGTGTAGTGCTGAAATCGGATGTGTTGTGCCGAAAGGTGCAGATATCACAGTCTAGTTGTAAACAGTACAACATCACAAAAGTCCTTTTCAGAACAAATGCTGAAGCTCAGGTGCCATCTCTGCATCGAAGATTGGCTGTAATGGATATCCAACGCCTCCATCTCTTGAACTGATGGTGCAATCTGCCATGCCTTACCCTGTCCATGTTATTCGCCCCCTCTGGCCCATTATCCTTCCACCTTCCCTTCTTGTTTTCAGCAATAACTTTTGATGTGACCAAAATGTAACTGATTTTGTTCAATTTTTTCTACACAAATTTCTACAAGACTTTCTTATTCGTTTTTTCTGAATGTTAATATTGATCCATACACCCGACTTTTGTTCAATCAAAGCACTTACAGGGTTTATTATGACTATAGTAACGTGTGCAAGTAAAGGTTGTTCAACTAAGGATAGGAAATATGTATCTGCGGCACTGATAAAACTACTACTAAACATCTGCTACAAAGATGTCCCCGCACAAGATGAACAGAGAAAGTACATATGGACATCAATACCTTTCCTAGACCAGCTGTATGAAAATACCAATAGCCTCAGATTAACCACTGCTTTCTTTAGATATATTTAAGTTGATGCATGAAAGCGTGCAATGAATTAAAAAGGTTACAGTTCCCTATTTTTTTGTTGTCTTCCAGCATCACTTGGGCAAGAACAATATAAACATAAATTAACATTTCACTACAGGTTATGATGAAGAGAGAAAATCTTTGTTGCCAACTTGTACGACTTATCTCTAATTTGTAGTTTGTTTTATACTATCCTTCAGTGTATGACACTACTTGGTTTTGTGACATGTGATTTAATGTCTTACCACTTCCCTTCTGACATAGGACTCTACGTCCTTTTTTTTTCATGTGACATAGTTCCTACAGAATGGGGTAGCCAGCTACATGACCAACCCTTCTCAGTTGTCTCTTATAATATGGCTGAAGTATAAACTATTCTTTGTTTCCTCTTTGATGCCTGTAACATTCTGGCAACTTAAGTTCTATTTTTACAAATTATGACAAGTGTCATTTCATTAAAAGGTAAATCAGATACAACAGCAGACTTAACCACTAGGTAGGAATGAAGTAGTAGAGACTTCTGTATACTGAGCCACAGCTTGTATGAAGTGGGGTGGCCAGTTTCATTACTTCCTACCTGTTCTTCCTAAACTGTAAGCTCATTTACAAATCTACTGGAGTGTACCAGTAGTGGGAGTTAAACCCTGCACTTTTGCTGTAAAATGTGTGAGCACTACCACTACGCCAGGAGGTGACAAATTTGTTCAGTGTCTGGGAGTGAGGTAAAAAAATGTAAGAACCAGGCATAGTGATGGATAAAAATGATATACCGCAGTGGAAGTAATTGTCAAAGTAAACATGATACTGGTTGTGAAATATTTTGTGCGAAAGCAATATTTCTAGCCTTGCACTAAATAATCAAAATCAAGAATTCATCCAGTCTCCTAAACAATCAAATTAATCCAAAATGTGCTTACATGTGATCTATTTCTTACATTAATTAAAAATATATCCACTGTCCCTTTTCTTTGCTATCAAAAATAGGTAACCAACAGTTTTGTACCACTTTGATCAAACATTTCAAGAAATTAACTGTTTATCACTTATATTTTAAGCTATGTGTATGTGTTTCATAGTAGTAATTATAGTTACTTGATCAGACATTTACATTTATGTCCACTGTTTCATTTGGGCCCATGTCGACAATTTATTTAAAACTGAATTTTTTTCATGTACAGTTTTTTAGTGGTTGAAGTTGGAACAATCTATGGAATAAGGGCCGCAGATGAAGCAGTGAATGAGCTGATAGCAGTCAGTGTGTCATAGCTGGCTGCTTGCATTAGGGTCAGTGACCCATATCTAACCAAGACCTTATTCCACCTTTCAAGTGGAGGCTCTGCAACCATTAACTCTTAAAGGACAAATATTTTACTGAACAGAAAAACTAGAGCCACAGAAGACAGCATCTGCTTGGAGAGGGCTCTTGTAGCATGCGAACAATATATCACGTCTATCTTATCTGGATTTTTTGCAGAAGAGTATGGACACTCAACATATTGGACTTAAGAATTTCAGAGTTAGATACTTTGTCCTACCACATGATTTAGCTGTATGGCATGTCTGTTATACACTGCCCATGTTTCGCAGTGGTTAGCACTACCACACAATACTATTTGAAAGATTTAAAAAAGGCTACTAGTAACTCACAATCACATTATCCTCTGCATCAGTCTGGTAAATATGTCAACAACATGTTGCATGTGTCCAGATCTTTTACAGTGCTGTTCCAATGCAGACTTAGGTCTTTAGTCAGTCCACCTCGCCATCACATATATATGGGCAGCCCATGGACGTGTACAGGAACATGGCCACCAAAACGTTCTGCATGTCCATCTGCTGTGAGGCATGCGCACTACATATCCAGCAAACAGAGAGATCCCATTGAACCGATCAAATCTGACGTAATCCTAAACGCCATTAAGCAGCAAAAATCAGACAACCCCGGGATCAGATGGAATAACAATTGACATCCTTAAAGCAAGGGGAGAAACTCAAGTAGTTTAATAAATGCCTCTATTCTGTACAAATTCCTGATCAGTGAAAATTCTCAGAATTCTTAACCACCTCCACATGATCAATCAATTGATAGAGAGGGCATGTGAACTATGCATACCCTTATGTCTTGTATTTATCGATTACGAGACAAACCTTTGACAGTATTGAGACCAATGTTGTGTCAAATGCTCTCAGAAGCCAGGGCATCTCTGAAATCTATATCAAAGTGATTGAGGAAACCATCATAAAGACACATTCAGCCATCACACTATACCACAGCATAGTCCAAAATAACAAATAATAATTTTTTTAAATGAAAACGCATAATTTCCATTACAAATGGGAAGAGGAATATTTCTTTACGGCAGTTGAAGGAAAGTGTTTGTTGTGCCATACAAGTGTGGCTGTAATACCATCATTGTGAAATTAATGTACTAATTTCTTGCTTTCAGCCTTTGGGAATTGAATAGGCCGCCATCTGTGCGAGAATGAATGAATATACCCCCATCCTGGTCAATAAAAGGTATGCTTCAAAAGGAGTGAGAAATATATTCCAAAGAGGGTTGGAGCAAGTACACAGCCTTGTTTTACTCACACTTGATTGCAAACTCCTCTGAGGATGCACTGTAAAAGTTGATGGTGCATTTCATGTCAGTGTGGAACGATTCAATGCTCAGAAGAATCAGTAGGCAACAAATACTCATGACCACTTTGATCAGACCTTCATGACTAACACAGTCGAATGCCTTCATAAGATCAATGAAGACAATATACAATGGTTGCTGTTCTTTGCATTTTTCTTGTAACTGTCGTAATGACAAAATCATATCTGTGGTAGACCTATTCCCACAAAATCCGCACTGTGAGTCTGGGTAAACCTGGTCTCCTAGGACCTGGAGTCTGCACAGAACAATTCTGGCATGTATCTTCCCAACGGTACACCAAAGCGAAATTCCTCTGTAGTTATTGCAATCATAAAAGCTCACCAGCATAATAAATCAGATGATGAAGACATGCAGTGTAGTTTTGCACAAAGTACAACTCACAGAATCATTTAACATTACATCTGAGATTTGTTAGATTCTTATATCGGTATCACTTTTTCTGTTTCTGCAAGAAGTTCACAGAATTATGAAATAGACCTACAGGCAATGAGAGAAATGAAACAAGTGTACATTATTTAGATAGCTGGATCTGGACTTTGCAGATGTCATAGCCCTTCTTTCCTCACATTCCACTTTAAAATGCAGATAACAAAACATAGGCTTTACAGAATCTCCCAGTAAGAAGGTCTAAAGACAGTAAAGATCCATGAAGTATAGAAACTCATTTTTGTTATTTAGTTCAAGTTACCTTGTGTATTTTGTATTAATTTTAAAATGTAGACCACATTTCATTTGATGGCATTAAAAAAAACTAGTAACCTGGCACCAAGACCCAGTACTTCGCACTAAGACTAAGTCTTTATTTTTTGTTTCCAGCTGTAGACTATTGCTTTTTGTTTTATGATAATGCATAGCTATCATAAAAGTCAATTAGACAAGTTTGTATTGGAGGCTAGCATCATGCAAAACAAAGTACTAAAGAAACCATCGCTGCAAGAGCAAATCAATGGTTTGAGTCTTTGACTGTCAAACAGGCTTCCTGCAAGTCAAGGGGGTTATATGTTGACTGTTGTCATGTGAAAAAAAGTGAGTGCTGAAGATCATGTTTTTATTCACATTTCAGTGTATCAACAATGAGCCTTCAACAGTGGCAAGTTAATTATTTGTGAAAGAACTTTATTAACTTAAGTCTTTCACCTTGGTTGGTCCACAACATTATGTAATGAACTGTCAACTTTGTCACCATTAGTCAGTGACATTATTACAGATTAGCAAGCCCCTCAGCACATGGGACATCATTTAATTTTAGTAATCTCATTTAAACCACCATCACCTGGCATTGCATACGCCAAGAAATACAGTTGGCAATTATAATTTGAAGCCTAAGGATAACAATATTTTAATCTATACCACTTAATGTTAAAATGATTGCAAGCTGTCGTTTGCAACTGCACACTTTTTTTGCTCTGAAAGTGCGTCTGTCGTGTCTCGTCACTCCGTCAGCCATAAAAATGTCCCCATCGTTGCAATTTATCAATTTCCCTTAGTATCAAATCACTCTTTGAGTTTGTGCAAACATAAAAAGCATATTACTGACAAACGCTTTTTTGTAAATTACCTCAGACGCTTCATCTTCGTCGCTTCCTGACATATCTGGTCCAAAATTCGAGTATGGTTCCACGATTTTTCCTGAAGAAGAAATGACTGGCGTTTGCTCATTATGCAATCCTATTTCAATAGTTCTAAGCTCTTCTTTGGTTTTGTCTACGCTTACTTCTTGCATCATTTTTACACGATCAACAAAATCAGTTTATATAACAATACAATTATTAATTGTACAGAGCATAAATCATTCTCAATGTATCTGATCACATAACCACCTTGACCGCCATTACAAAATTACATTATAGACCTACTGGATGGTTGCCCGGATGGTGGTGTCTGCGCAGATGCTATTCAGCCGGGGCCATGCGTTGGCCACTGTGTTTCCTATAACGTTTCGCATTCGCATTATTCTTTACGAGTTATCTCAATAGCAATCACACGTATATTAATAATAATAATTAAAAATAGTAATTAAATAATAATATAGCAACAGCCGCAAGTGTTACCGGGACCCCAAAGAGAAGGCCATATCATGGTCGTAGATATGACTTAATAAATATGGGAGTTTCATGAATTAAAACTACAGCTACGCGGAAAGAGCCGGTTTGAGCCTTTTTTGCTAAAATGACAGGGTCGCTTTGAGGAGCGGTGCATACTTGACCAAAACCTATCTGCGACCTGTTTAATGAGGGCCCTAATCGTCTCTGACTTGCAATTCTTGCTTCGGATGGTGCTAAAGGACTGACTGTGACATGAGTGGAAATTGGGCGTAGTGGCCTCGAACCTCAAGGAACTTATATGGATCTACTGTCCTGTCCTTGCTGGGGTTTGCAGGAATCAATGAGCTAACATCCTTGCTTCAGGGGCATTAACAATGGATGGAGGTGACATTTTGAAGTTGATCAACGACTGCCTTTTAGATGAAGACATCGCAGTCGATGAGACAGCGACACAGATTGCAAGATTTTAAAATTATGCACGAGTCCAGCAGAGAGTGGCGCCTGGGAGGACAGAATATGGTTGTAAACAACCATCGAGCTGCAGAAACCATTAGTGTATATACTCTTCGCCATTTGCTGAGAAGGACTGAGCACCTATTGATCTGCCAGTAGTGCGTTGATGTTGATTCTTAACAGATCAGAAAACTATAGCACTGTATCTACGTTTAAAAAAAAAAAATCAGTGTACTGTTCTTTTCTGTTCTGTTCTTAAGAATCAATTTCACTGCACTTCATGTGAACCTGGTGTTTCATCTGGCTCAGTAAAGGGCGGGGCCTCCTAGAGGAATTGTAAAACTGGGCTCAACGTTTCTTTTTGGGCCCCTTTCCCTTCTCCTCACGTCATCCCGCGTTTATCCATTACTGTTTTATGTCATGAGTTGTAGCCTGTACAGTAGGCAATGTTATGGAAGATGAGAGGTGTGGAATGGAGAGGTCTGTTGATTGATTTCTGCGTTTGAGGTTCTTTACTCCTATACTTCTTCCATGATAATGATATATCTTTAATGGGAATCAGGGAGAAAAATGCACATTTGTTTGAACATCTCTGCTTATGCTACTATTCAGATAAATGAGAAAGAATTCATATTGCAACATCCTTTTATATTGTAATGTAGATTAGATCAACAGTTGCTAAAATAATTAGTAACAAGTAATTTTTAAAAAAGGTATAACGGTTTAGTACTCACGTTACAAAAAGAATTTCCCTGTCATTTTGTGTGCTTGAGTGTGTGTGTGTGTGTGTAAACAGTTTATACTCAGACAACATTATTACAGGCAGAGTAAAACATCGGTGAATCGCTTTAATAGATAGTACCATCTCACAGCTTCAAGTTTTGATTGGCGCTACAAAGATGGTGTCAATTCCTGTCCTAGACAGCAGACACATTTCTAGTTTTCGCCAAGCTAAGTAACATTCTGTGTAACTTAATCGTGTTTCATGTTTTGGGATCCTGTGGGAAAGTTCCCGCCACTTCCCATTAGAATTCCCATTCTACAAGAGATACCAGTGCAGATTTAGACGAATACATATATCGTACATAAACTAATTCTTAGACTTGTTGCCCTCTATAATATTACGTAACAAATATGGCTCTGTCAGAGTAGTAGCAGTAGTGGTAGTTGTAGTAGTAGACTAGTATTAATAGTAATAGTAGTAGTAGTAGTGGTGGTGGCAGTATTAGGAGTAGCAGCATCAGCAGCAATAATAGTAGTAGTAATAGTAGTAGTAGAAGCAGTAGTAGTAGTAGTTATAGTAGTAGTGATGGTAGTAGTGATAGTAGTAGTGATAGTAGTAGTAGTACTTACTTACTTTCCGTGTCCAAACACCATGTCACACAGCATCCGTCCAGTATTCAGCAACTTGAACTGCCTTGTCGTTCGCCTCCATCATATCGTTCATGTCACAGGTTTCAGGGAGGTTGGGGCAGGTCATCAGATGATCTTAGTCCTGAACTGCGCCGCATTCACATGTGTCGACATCTGAGTATCCCCATTTCTTCAAGTTTACTCTGCATCTTGAGACACCAGTTCAAAGTCTGTTCATTGCCTTCCACACAGCGTAAGGCAGGTGGTGTCCAGGCGCAGCCTCTTCCTTGAGCTCTATCCATGGATCCTGCTTTGTTTCGCGCCACCTCTCGATGCGCCGACCTTCCGGGCTTGTCTGGATGGTCTCTGTCGATTTTAAGAAACTGTGTCTTGATTTAAGTCTTGTGGCTTGTTCCTGAAGGCCAAACATCGGGTGCCTAGGGTCGTTTTCCTGTTTTCCTCGTTCCATTTCCGCAGCTACACCTCTTCTTATATCCGGTGGTGCAATGCCAATTAAGGGATATATTTTGTTTGTGGGGGTGGGCTTAAGGCACCCCGACACTATCCTGCCCATCTCGTTCACTGCTGTATCAACTTGTTTTGCATGGGCGGAGTTTTTCCAGACTGGGGCTGCATATTCCGCTATGGAAAGGCACAGGGCAATCGCTGATGTGCATAAGACTGATGGCTGAGCACCCCATTACGCTATGTCTCCTGGCAGTGTGTCATATAGGATAATGTGCGATCCAACTTTACACCCAGGTATTTGGGAGCCGGGCAGTGTTCAAGATCCTGTCCTTGTCATCTGATCCGTAGTTCTCTGTTTGCCTCTCTGTTCTTGAGATGATAGGCGCATACCTGAGTTTTGCTAGGGTTGGGTTTTAGGTGGTTTTCCCGATAATACTCTGCGAGGTCATTCAGAGAGCGTGTTAGTTTACCTTCTACCTCCTCGAAGCCATTAACCCTAGCAGCGACTGCTGTGTCATCGGCGTATATAATTTTTCTTGTGTCTGTATCCATAGGTTGGTCATTGGTATAGATGTTGTATAGCATGGGAGCAAGAACACTTCCTTGAGCCAGGCCGTTGGTTTGATTTCGCCATCTGCTCACTTTATTCCCCAAGGTTACATAGAATCGCCTGTTTTGAAGTAAGCATTTGATTATGTTAGACAGACGTCAGTCTTTCGTCATGTTGTATACCTTTGCCTGCAACCTACGATGATTTACTGTGTCGTAGGCAGCGCTTAGGTCTATATATGCCACTCCAGTAACCTGGTTGCGCTCGAAACCATCCTCTATTAGTTGTGTCAAATTGAGGATTTGACTACTGCAAGATCTCCAAGATCTGAATCCAGCTTGTTTCTTGATCAGCCTCGAGTCTATCCAGGGAGAGATGCGGTTCAGGATCATCCTTTCAAATACCTTGTATAGGTGGCATAAGAGCGACACTGGTCGAAAATTCTTTGGGTCTTGTTTTCCCAGGCTTTAACAGGGCAACCACATGTGCTTTCCTCCAGATTTTGGGGATATTCAAGGATTCCACGCAAATGTTCATGAGATTTAGTAACCAATTTATTGTTATTGGTCCAAACTGTTTTATTTGCTCTGTTCTCAAGTCGTTGGGGCCGGCTGCTTTATTAGATTTTGTTTGCTTTATTGCTGCACTTAATTCTTCAGTTGTGAAAGGTGCGCCCAGTATATCACTCTCTACCTCGCGTTGTTGTTGGGTCCTTGTTTGTCCCGTTTTATAGTTGGTTTTACCATTCATCAGTGATTGGTGGGCCACTTGGTCAGGAGTAACTTGCGTTATCCCAGAGGGAGCACATGTTGGGTCATTGCTTAGGTTCTTAACGAGTTTCCATGCTCGTCTGCTGTTTTGCTTCATGTCCAAGTCTTCCACCAGGCTACGCCACTTTTGCGTTTTGAATTCTGAGATGGCATGAAGGAGATCTTCTCCAGCCTGGATGGTTTCCTCGCCGAAGGGGTCTGTTTCGAACATAAGTTTATATTGCTTGTACAATGCCTTTGAGTCATCGTTTAATCCAGGTATGTACTGTGATCGGCATCCTCGTGGGATATGTCTTCTGGAGATTGATGGTTAATTCTATAAAAGTGTCATAGTTTGCAGGCTAGGTTCTAGTTTGACCACCTCTGTGTCTAGATCACAAGCAAATGGGACCTAGTGTAGTAGTACTAGTAGTAATAATAGTAATAGTAGAAGTAGTAGCAGTAGCAGTAGCAGTAGTAGTAGTAGTAGTAGTAGTAGTAGTAGTAGTAGTAGTAGTAGTAGTAGTAGTGCAGTAACGTACAATACAAGTTACAGTTAATATTGTGGCTCCTGTGCCCATTGTGGACCCAGGGCTCTAGCACCCCTGTAACCCCCTCTCACAGGCGAAGGGTGTTGGTTTGGTACTGTTATATAATATTTTTTGTAGCTCGTTGGTTGAAAACACTCTTGCTCTGTCCTCTCTTGCGCCTGATCTCGCTTGAATCTCGTTTGATTTCAAAGTTCTGCAGGCAGTGAAATGCTGATTCATCTATTGCCCCGTGGCTGTTGTTGCTGAATACCAATAATGAGTAGATTTATTCTTTTGTGCGCCCTGAAAAGGATGTTAGGAGGAGGTATGCTGCAGCTTTCCTCACATTCCAAGCGTGCTGATGAAGATAGACCGGTCCTCCAGGTGGTTGTGCTATGTTTGGCTTCATCTGCGTATTTCTCACTACTGCGGGGATACCGTCGATTCCTCACCTCGTTAGCCAGGTTGCCATGAAAACAGTCTATTTCCAGGGAAATTGGAGTGACTAAGACAAGTTACTGCTACAGCAATCTGTCGAGCAAATCCTGTCTACAACTGGTTGTTTCCCAACTATCCCTTCGGTGTTTATTTTCATTTCTGAGACCCACTGAGAGGATTTATATTGCTGACTGAGGAATAAAGGCCGCTTGTCCCTGCTGTCGTCATATACTATACTGACTAGGATTATATGTTACCACCGAAAGAAAAGAAACATGTTTGATATAAATGTAATACTTTTTGACTATGTTATCAAGTATCTCCATAAGGGCGTACTTCGTGTGCAGTTTTCTTTATTGATTATGTCCAAAGTCATTTTACACGTTACTAGTTCCCCCCTTTGTCTGTCAAGCTTTCTCTATTTCTTCCCCCGTCAAATGTGTCTGTTTTAACTATCCTCTTACTAACACAGGCCTCACGAATGCCCACCACTAGCGCTGTCATAACACTTAATTATATCATTTAATTGCATGCACTCAACTTGGGTGCACATTGTCAAGAGGTAAACAGATAAATGTAGTTTCACATCAGACACTTTCAATGAGTCAGTCTCTGAGAAGAATTTTATCAAAGGCAACAAAGTGTCTGTAAGACTAACATTGGTATGGAAGATAAGACAGAGGTGAAATGAAGCGATCTGTTGATCTTCTAAATTTGAGGCTTTATGTTGCTATCCTCCAAATAAATCAAATCAAATCAAAGAGAATCAGAGACAAGAAAGAACTTTTGATTTGGACGTCTTTGTTTATGCTGCAATATATATATATATATATATATATATATATATATATATATATATATATATATATATATATATATATATAAAAAGAAAGAAAGAATACACAATGAAACATCCATGTATATTCTAATGCAGATCAGATCATCTGAAGCAATGTCTATCAATAAAAAGTAATAGTAGTTGTAGTACAGCGAACGAAAAATTCCGAGCGTCAGGTTTTGACCTGGCGCATAGAAGTTCAGCTGTAGCGCCTAGACATTTTACTATGGTGCCTGTGATTTCAGGATCATTGTCATTTTTACTTGCAAAACATCCTCTTTGGCTCCAATCCAGCATTATGACTGGCTCCTATATGTTCTACCTGGCTCCTAGATGTTCTACCTGGCTTCTAGATGTTCTACCTGGCTCTTAAATATTTTACCTGGTACCTAGATGTTTTACCTGGCTCCTATATGTTCTACCTGGCTCCTAGATGTTTTACCTGACACCTAGATGGTTTATCTGGCTCCTAGATGTTCTACCTGGCTTCTAGATGTTTTATCTGGGTCCTAGGTGTTTTAACATGAATATAGATGTGTTACCTCGCTCCTAGATGTTTTACCTGGCTCCCATATGTTTCACGTGGCTTCTATATGTTTCACCTGGCTCCTAGATGTTTCATCTGGCTCCTATATGTTTTACCAGGCTCCTTGATGTTTTACCTGTCTCTTAGATGTTTCACCCGGCTCCTAGATGTTTTCTTGGCTTCTAGATATTTAACCTGGTTCCGAGATGTTTTATCTGGTTCCTAGATGTTTCACTTGCTCCGAGATGTTTTACCTGGTTCCTAGATGTTTTACCTGGTTCCTAGATGTTTCACCTAGCTCCGAGATGTTTTACCTGGTTCCTAGATGTTTTACCTGGTTCCTAGATGGTTCACCTGGCTCCGAGATGTTTTATTTGGTTCCTAGATGTTTCACATGATTCCTAGATGTTTCACCTGGCTCCTAGAAGTTCAAATTTCATAGTCAAACTTTAAACTACGACAGTTCTCTGGACTACATTCTGCTACTTAAGCCTTTTTCAGGATTTGGTAGCGAGAAATTGAGAACGAACGAACGAAGCCAAGCCAAGCCAAATAATTGTAAATCAGATTGAGTTTGCTAAATGATCTCTCTGCAGAATCTTGTATTGCTGGAATTGTTGATGGTATTCTTAAGCAAATACAAACATTTAGAAACAAGTCACCAAGTCTGTCCTAAATTAACAGCTCACCAACTCTGTATTATACACAGGTCACCAATTCTGTACTGTATTAATAGGTCACCAATTCTGTACTGTTTACTGTGTTAACAGGTCACCAGTTCTGTACTATGGTAACATGTCACAAATTCTGTGCTGTGTACTGTGTTAACAGGTCACAAATTATGTGCTGTGTACTGTGTTAACAGGTCACAAATTCTGTACTGTGTTAACAGGTCACACATTCTGTACTGTGTTAACAGGTCACCAATTCTATACTATGTACTGTATTAACAGGTCACCCATTCTGTACTGTGTTAACAGGTCACAAATTCTGTGCTGTGTACTGTGTTAACAGGTCACAAATTCTGTGCTGTGTACTGTGTTAACAGATCACAAATTCTGTACTGTGTTAACAGGTCACCCATTCTGTGCTGTGTTAACAGCTCACAATTATGTACTCTGTTAACAGTAATGGCAACCTACCGTTCTGCAAACCTGTCAAGAAACTTATAACAGCTAAATAGGTTGGCAGTTTTAAAAAGATACATTCTGCAAAGGACTTGCTACTTACATTTATTTATAATAGATCGCCAAGTCTGTACTATATTAACAGGTTCAACAGATCTAATGGCTTTAGCTGGGCATCTTCAACATTTGTGTTATATATTGAGTGTAAATGATGCATGTCTTTTGAACAATTATCACCGTTACGGTCAGTAGGATATTGCTCTGACAAAGATAACGCCTTTCTCTTACACATCACTTGAAGACATAGTGAGACGTTCCCACATGAACACGTAAAACACAGTTTTCTTAAGTATATCTCTTAAGGCGCAACATCTGTGTCATTCAATTCCCAAAGTTAGCACTAGATGTGATGTCCTCATGCACCCTTGACCTCTTGCATCTAAATGAACCATACCTACAGGAGAGATTTATTTATCTTTAGATTTATCACTGCACATTTGACTTCTTCTCTCATGCATTTACAGTAGATTCAAAGTTTTGTCAGCTCTGTGATGGGGGTTTATTGGTGTGCTAATTCAACATCTAATGTGGCACTTCTAGCTTGGATGATCTGGCTGCAAATATCTACGTCAGCTTATATTGTGTACCACACAGCTGACATTACCACACAGCAGACAATATGTACCAAACAGCTTAAATTATTAACCACAAAACTGACAGTATGTGTCATTCAGCTAACATTATATATCCAACAGATGACATTACTACACAGTTAACACTGTGTCGCATACAGCTGACATTATGTACTACACCATTGATATTATGTGCCCCACTGCTGATATTACCACACAGACAGAAGATGTCACATATAATACAACTCCATTGACTTCATTTCTTGTTTTAACCGTCACATTTAATTATATAAGGTATTCACAAAAAGAGTAAACCATGATTGATGTGTTTTAAAAGAAAATACTATTGCACAACTTCAGTTTTGATTGACGCGCTAACGATGGTGTCAGCTCCTTCCCAGACAGCAGACGCCTTTTTATTATAGTTCTCGCCAAGCTAGGTAACAGTATCTGTGATTGTTGCTTTTTTTATGTTTTTGGATTCTCTTGGAAGGTCTCCGCCACTGCTCATTAGGATCCCATCCATTAGCAGATACCAGTGCAGATCTAGACTCAGAGGTGCTAGTCTTGAGACTATTGACTGTCTTGTATTAAAATTATCCGCGTGGAACGAAATATAATGTTTCTTTCTGTTGACTCCAGACTTAACTTAACTTGACGTTTTTATACTGGTTTAGAAGACTCATCAGAGTCTGTTGACAACCAGTCACATCTGCATTATCCTGCTGTAAAAACTATGCACATCCAATCTATTCGTAAATGCATTAACTGTCTCTGCCTCCACCACCTCCTGGGGTAATGCATTCCAAGCATTCACCACTCTCTGACTAAAAAAATATTTCCTAATATCTAATTTGGATCTTTTTTTAGTTAATTTGAATATGTGCCCTCTTGTTCTCGTTGGTGGTTGTGTTTTGAAAAAAACAACTTGTTATAGTCTAATTTTACCTTTCCTGTGATTATCTTATAAACTTGTATTAAGTCACCTCGAATTCTTCTCTTTTCTAGACACCGTAGGCCGGTTTTTTCTGAGTCTTTCCTCGTAACTGTAATTCTTGAATCTCACTATCAGTTGTGTCGCTCTTTCTTGTATCCTTTCCAGCATGTTTATATCTCCTCTATGATAAGGACTCTACACCTGTACACAGTGCTCTAGGTCTAACTAATGCTTTATACAGTTTGACAATCACCTCCTTACTCCTACTTTTAATATATTTCTTTTTATCATATCTAACATTTGCCGTGTTCACTGCTACCTTGACTTGCCCATTCATTTTTCATGTATGCTCTATTAAAACCCATAGGTCCCTTTCCGTTTCTATCATTCTAATATTGTTCTCGCCCATTCCGTAACTATGTTCCATACTGGATCTACTCATGTGGATGACTGTACATTTATCTATATTAAACTTCATTTGCCATTTCACAGACCAGTCTCAAATTGTATCTAAATCCGACCTCAATATATCCACGTCTGCTATAGAGGTGTGAGCGTGAGCGCAAACTCGCTTGGCCGTGCAGCGACAATGCACACGTACTCTGGAGGCACCTTGCTGACACTTAGAACATGAGGTGTGTAAGGGTCACTCCTTTCCACTGAAGGTGACAAAACGTCTGGTCTACCTCGGAGTCATTGTCAGTGAGAGAGCCAAACAAACGTACAGAAAGAAAATGGGCAGGCGAGGCGGTAAAAGAAAAAGTAGGAAGCCAAGAACAGGGAAAGCCTTTTTTAGATTTGCCCTGCTCAAGCCCAGCCAGCTAAACAGGAAACTCGTCATCAGGGTACCACGACAGCAAATGTGCTGAGCGGTGTGGACCGCACAGAACACAGCGAGGAACTTGAGCAGCCGTTGTCATCCACTTAATCCGAGTCCATTTCCAGTCGTCCTGACTTGTCTTGCCACTGGTTAAAGTTAGGCTCGGGCGAGAGAATGAGGTCGACGGACTGCGCAACCCTTCCTCACTTAAATCAAATTGATCGCGCAAGCCATTCTCGTTTCATTTATCCAGTACTAAACACAGTGGAGTCCTGTGACGACGGGCGAGTGGGGAAGCGGAGAGTGTAAGTCAGCTGACAAGCTAAACTACAATCAAAAAGCTGCGTTAGTTGCGGGACTCAAGGCTGAGCAATAAAACGGACGAGATACATGGATTTGCTGACAATCACGATCACCGTCTCGCGAAGCGAAATTTCCATGCTTTCACTACCTGCGAGTATGCAGCTCCCAAATCGGACTCGTCAGCCATCTTCGCACCCATCCACAACTCGAAATGACAGAATACTCGACTGGAAGGACTGGCTAGGTGAAAAAAGAAAAGGTCCCCATTACTCGTGATGGACGAACAACAACAGACGAGACACCTCTACATAGTTTGTGTCATCTACAAATTTTTCAATCATGGATCCGATATCAATGTCCAAATCGCTTATATATATCAAGAACAATATTGGTCCCAAAGCCGAGCCCTGTGGCACACCACTTTTTACTTCACACCAATCAGAGTACTCCTTATTTATGCCCAGTCTCCGCCTTCTACCCGTTAACCAATTTTCAATCCATTCGGCAACCTCCCAACTTATTCCATGTGATTTTAACTTTTTAAATAATCTTTGATGAGGTACTCTATCTAAAGTCTTTGCAAAATCTAGATAAATAACATTCACTGGTTCCCTCTTATCCATCATTTTAGTAACCTCCTCCATGAACTTCAATAGATTTGTTAAGCACGATCTCCCTCTAGTAAACCCATGCTGACTATTTCTTATTAGATTGAACCTGTCTAGATGCATTACAATGTTTTCTTTGATTATTGACTAACAATTTAGAGACTGTGCTCGTTAAACTCACCGGTCTATAGTTTGCTGGATCTGATTTCTTTCCCTTTTTGAATAAGGGAATCACACCTGCATCTTTCCAATCTCTTGGAACAATCGCTTTTGCAAGTGATTGAGAAAATAATATAGCCAATGGTTTTGCTATTTGGTCTCTAATTTCAAATATCATTTTTGGATGGATACCATCTTGACCTGGAATTTATCCACGTTCAACCCATCCAATTAACAAAAAAAAAAACAACAACAATATTTTCTCTGTAATACAGAGTTATTTTAATCCCAATATATCCCCTTCATTCCGCATTTGAAAATAAGATTTATACATTCAGACAAGATTCATACATGTAGCTGTTCATTGATACTTTGACATTTCAGTGTACTCTCTGGAAAACTTGATTTCATGTATCTTTTGGGATTGTTTTAGGTAGAGGGATGCTACCGTTTGTAGCGTAATTTTCTTTTTCTTATTAAGAAGGAAGCATCCAATGTCATGGTCTACATTATTACTCTCATTTTCTAAATTCACTTCCAGATAGGCCTGCATGTCTGTTTCTTTTGGGTTTTTTTGTGCACTGCATCTGCCCCCTCATTAAAATCCTGCACATGATTACCTAAATTAACTGCTCTTTGTTTCAGAAAGAGTTTTCCAACATTTGTTTTTATTTTATTTATGTAGGAGAATGGCAAACGCTATAAAGACGAACTTCAACCGACTTAAAAAAGTTTATCTATTTTTTTTCTTTAATTTTCGCTTGTACTTTCTCGCTTTTTCTTTTTGGAGCTCCTTATTTATGAGAATACATTTAGGAGAGACGGTGCTTGCGTGTATAATTTATATTTTTGCACCTGCAAAATGAAAGATTACAAAAACTGCAATAAATATTACATACTAATAATTTTGCCGCAGTATCAGCAGTAGCACAAGTAGTAGTAGTAGTAATGGTTGTGGTGGTGATGGGGATTGGGGTTGGTGTGCTGGTGGTAGTGATATCACGGTAGCAGTGGTAGTAATTATTTAATCTGTTCGCTTTAATGCGAATCATAGGCCACCACTGCAGCTAGCCTCTTTTAAAGGAATTATGTTTCCAAACATTTGCAATCATTGCTGATCTTGCTCCGATATAAAGGACAGATTGTATCTGCAGCTGATAAATTTACAAGAAGTCTGCTTCTGATCTTTTGCAGTGGTTGTTTAAAACGGCAACGTCTTTTAATTTCTTTTTTTCTTTCTACATGATGAGGTTGCTCAAATAGCAGTAGTAGTTAGGGGGAGGAGGGGGTGTAGGAGTGGAAATCTGGTACGAGCTTGTCCTTAAACCCATCATGCAGGGTTCGAAATAATTTCGTGTCCAGCTTGACTGGGCATGTCTGACATTGTTCTCTGCCTGACCACTTCAACCACACAGAAAAGATTGGCAAAACTACAGCACTTCCAAACTACAGTAGTAAAATACACACAATAACACATTACAAATAGATACACACGCGTATTTATTCACTGGTCAATACCTCCTGATATAACCTAAAAGACAATGGTCTGAGGTTAAAAGGGCGTGCATTCGCCAGTAGAATCCAGAAAGAAAAACCTTTAACAAAACCAGAAAAAACAACAGTAGTAGTACTGCTATAATTAACATGACATACATTGACATTTAAGAGAATATGCTACACAGCTAAGCTCAATCAATGTCAACACACATAATCCAATGACAAAAGTTATTCCAATTTTTGTATATTGCATATATAATATACAGTTTACCCTTTCATGATTCCTGTACAAATTGCACACCCACTTACGTCCCTTTGTATCATAACGTCATTGACTTCTCATAACGTAAACTTTGTGATACCTGATCCTCTGAATAGGCTTAACCAAGCTGCCGGTCATAATGTTCGTGCTTGTGGCACACAAGTTCTATAGATACGCTATACATTGCTACAGCTTAAGTATAATATATGCTACAGTTGATACCTTTGGCTCATGGGGCCCCCATTTTGGACCCGGCTCTGGGTACAATGTATCCCTGTGTACTAGATACTCTACTGCGTCCTTCACCTTAGATGCATTTTCTCTGGTATCAGGTGTGTTCCACGTAGCATTCCCTGGAAACAGGCTGTTTTCAAGCCAGCCTTTCTGACGAGATGTAGATCGACGTGATCCCTGTAGTAGTGAGCGTCACGCAGATGAAGCCTAGCATAGCACAACTGCCTGAAGGAGCCGATGGTTCACCTTCATCAGTAAGCTCGGGATATGAGGAAGGTACTACAAGCGACCACTTAGAGCTTTTTTCAGGGTGCACAAAGAAATAAACTTACTCAGCGTGGGCGTTAAACAACAACAACAACATTACATCCAGATCATGCTGAGGAAGGGGGTAATATATCTTCCTAACTGTAGAGCTATGCAAGAATTCTCAGCTAGCTAACCAAAACGAGTCCTTACATTCTCCCCCCCCCCCCCCCACCAACCCTTAAAGTCTACTGGGTGGGTACCATAACCATAAAGAAATACAGTGTTACGAAAGGTGAAAGGAAATAGTGCTG
The DNA here is from genome assembly GCA_036924085.1 of Ariolimax columbianus. Classification (NCBI taxonomy): domain Eukaryota; kingdom Metazoa; phylum Mollusca; class Gastropoda; order Stylommatophora; family Arionidae; genus Ariolimax; species Ariolimax columbianus. Next base: position 9,557,245 of record JAVGWX010000002.1, read on the forward strand.
TAAGTTTAAATAATCTTACTTACTTCCTTAGTCGCTCCTCTTCTACCGTGAGGTGTAGAGGTTTGCCAGAGAGAACGTCCCACTGCTCTATCCGTCGTCTTTTTCCTGGCCTCTTTCCAATCCAGCCCTCTATCACTTAGGGACTGTCGTATGTTGTCTTCCCAACGTACTTTGGGACGTCCTGGGGGTCTGCGTCCTTGACTTTTTTTTATCTCCTATGACCGCTTTGGTATCCGATCTTTTTCCATACTATACAGACATTGCCAAACCACTGTAGTTGGGACTGCTCCACTCGTGTCTGCAGGGGTTGAACTTCATGATTGTTACGTAGTTTAAATAACCGTGGACTGAAATATTTTGTAGCACATTCAAGCAGTAACAAACATGCAAACAGAATGAGCCATTTGCCCATGAATGAGTCATAATAAATGACAGATGTTTAAATATTCCATTGTTGCTTTAAAAAAATATAGCTAGTACGTCTCAGTAGCTGATTGGCTAGAACAGTGGTTACCAACAAGGAGGAATCATCTCTTTTCTCCCTCCACTACCCCCCGACAGAATGGTTTAGTTTCTGTGGGGGAATTGAAACAATAAACTCAAACTGTTTAAAAATTAGTCTTTCTTCAAATTATAATTCCACATATTGTATATAACCTAAAGACATCATACATTACTGTATTGTAGCTGTCTATGTTTCTGTTTACTACAATGTAGACATAGCGTTTCACTCTCACTATCGCCCAGGGTTGCCAGATACAAATTTTAAAAAGCTGTCAAACATTTTTTTTAAGTCGCTAGAAAAAGGCCAAACTGGTAAAAATATTGGTTTCTTAACCCAATCTTATTTATTTATTTTATAACTATGTCAATCAAGACAAAGAAACCCTTCTTTTACAAATAGCTAATTAATCACAGTAATTAAGACGAACGTTAAAAGTAAGGTTAGTGGAAATTGTATACATAATTATTCAAAAAGTGATACATTTATTATTTTAACTAAATGGTTTTTGGCAACATATTTGAAATGTATTACATATCAGAGAGGATCATGACAGTTAAAATCAGGGAAAAGGTGAAAAAAATAACATATTTTCAAATATATGAATGATTTCAACCAGAACAGCCAGATAGACTTTATTCGAGCCAAGAAAGGTAAAGTGATTGATACAAAGATTTTCCTAACCTGTATGTTAATAATGATCATAACGCTGTAATGACTTCTTCTTCTTCTTCTTCTTCTTCTTCTTCTTCTTCTTCTTCTTCTTCTTCTTCTTCTTCTTCTTCTTCTTCTTCAACCCCAGGGAAGAAGCATTCAGCCTTCTAAGTGACGTTAATGCTAGAGTAGGTGGGGGCCACATAGCATGGCCCACCTGCCTTGGACATCATGGTATTGGCAGAATACATGTTGAGCTGTGCACTCAACAAGGCCCGTGTATCACAATTGCTTTCTTCAAGGGCAGGCCGCCTGTGCACTTAACAAGGCCTGTGTATCACAAATACTTTCATCAAGGGCAGACCGCAACATAAAGTATCCTGGAAACACCCAAGGTCAAATCGATGGCAACAAATCGACTTGATTGTCCCCAGACGTTCAGCTCTAAACATGGTCCTCTCCACTAGAAGCTATCACAGTGCAAGCTGCGACTCTGACCATGCTCTCGCATGTAGCAGGGTACACTTGCAGCTTCGTTAAATATGCCGCTCCAAACTGATGGGACATCCCGCATCAAGAATTTTTAATAAAGTTACAACAATTATAAAAATAATACCTCTCGCTAGGTGGTACTCATTAAAAGACAAGAAGCAGCTGAAAATAAAACTTTCAAACTATGCGATGTGAAAGAACTAAAGTATGCAGCCTTCTTAAATATAGACATATATTATTAGGCTAAATGTGAGGACCATGTCTTGAAAGAGGAAGAGGGCTATTGAAAAAAGATGGACTGTCTTTCTTCCGAGCTCAGTCATCAATGTGTTGGAATTATCCAACTATGATTAAGTGACAAATTAACCTACATCTTTGCTTTCCGATAAATATACGTTTCCATCACCTTGGCAAAGCGGTCGTATTCAGGGTCATCCCAATCAGCTAAAAGATTGATCTCAGAACGGAATTTTAACTCTTTATTGTTTGCTCCAGCATCTATTAAAAAACTGAACCATTCCATCTGAAGTATGTACTTTTTATGTTCTAAATATATTTTCAACGAAATGCCCAGTTACTTCTTACAGCTCCTAAAACACATGAACTACATTATGTAGAACCTAATGTAGAAAATCTCATTCGAATTGGAGAGACGCCTTTGCCTAAAGTAAGACATTTTTAAAAGCATTAAAGTAAATTATTTTCTCAAGGGACAAAATAATTCCGTTGCTAACAAATATCAAAGGAACTAGCCACTTTAAGAAAATGGCACTAACTGACACAATGTAAATTATTAAGTCATTTGGGACATTGAAAAGATAAGTTCACGTGCAAAAAATCACGCATATCGATGTATGGTTATTGTAATATTAAACGCTTCTATGACGCTTTAAAGAATTTCTATGGCCCTCAATCGTCATATGGAACTCCAATTCTGAATGCAGATGGCTCAGAACTGCTGACAGACAAACGGAGAATACTGGAACGTTGGGCAGAACACTTCCACACTGTCCTCAACTAACAGTCCTCCGTCTGCGACGATGCAATAGAACGCCTGCCTCTGACACCCCTGAACAGTGAACTGGAAGTTCCTCCAAATATCGAGGAGGTCACAGCTGCAATCAAACAGCTATCAAATGAGAAGGCTGCAGGTGCTGACCTAATACCGGCTGAGATCTACAAAGCAGGTAGTTGTGTCCTAACACAGAGACTGAGTTGTACAACACAACATGGACCACTGAGACTAGACCACAACACAATATGGACCACTGAAACTGTCCCACAACACAATATGGACCACTGAGACTGGCCCACAACATAACATGGACCACTGAAACTGGCCCACAACACAATATGGACCACTGAGACTGGCCCACAGCACAATATGGACCACCGAGACTTCAGTGCCACGAGAACTGAAGGATGCTACCATCGTCCACGGTGGAGCAGATTCCCCAAGATCGTCAAACAATTCCACGAAGGTATGAATGCCCATGTGCTGAGTGATGGGGAGACGTCAAATACATTTCCTGTGACAAATGGCATCAAGCAGGTCTGTGTACTAGCCCCAACAAATGGGAAGTATCTCTGACATGCTTCAGCATCGATGCAAGCCATGTCTCCCACAGGACCGCAAGGTATGGCGTAGAACCACCACCAGAGGCACCTCCATTACTGAGGATCGTCGGATTTCCGAAGCGTAGAAAAAAACGCACTTTTCGTAAAAACAAAACAACTGACATTCACATGTCCAATTCTGACATTAAATTCTACGTATTTGGAAGGATTGTCCGTGCCAGTATTGCACTGTACAGCCATCCCCGAACTCACTGGTGAGGAGGTGCAGCACAAAATGTCTGACTGCTGTTGTCATCATCGCTTGGGATGGACAGTTATTATTATTTTTTTAATTATTATTATTGTGATATTAGGTGGCAATTGACGGCAACCATTGTGAAACATATAATAGTTGACCTATGCAAGTTTCGTCCTCTAGATACTATGTGGTGGTTGGCTTATTACGTGGCCACAGGGCAGTACCGTGCTATGATTCAGAGAGGCGACCGCATCAAGCGGCACCGTAAGGGGGCCAGCATAAGCAGCCAAATCAAAATACAATTTGAACCATTCAATAATTAACAATCTTTCCGCCACGCTTTTCTATATTTATCTACGTTATTCCGATATTGATGTATACAGTTTATGATTTATCGCACGCCTTTGCCTAAGCGCTTTCGGTACCCTTTGATTTCGGTTTCTGGAACGCTCGCCGAAAGACTTTTGATCTGACAGCGCGAAGCTATTATTTTTGTTTGTAATATACTGGGCGGCCTCTCCTAAAAGCTGAGGCGGCAATTATCACAAAAGACAATTGCTCGTGTCACGTGTTGGTAGTTCTGCTGTGATCTTACAATTATTGACAATATTTGATTTTAATGTTAGTTTGTCTCGAGACGTGGCAAGTGGCTGTGCTATGTTTAAATCAGTAAATCAGATATAAAATATCTGTATCAGTATAATATTTTTTGCATTTATACTAATTCAGTTATTCAGTTTTTGTTTAAAAAGTAGATCAGGTAAGATGATTATTGTTGTTATTTGTACAGCAATTGTTGCTTATTATCATTGCAAATTAGAAGGTAGCATTTGCATGGACTGTGAATATCTCCGGACCGTGTGCCTGTGTGTGATAGATACAATTATTTAGGTAATATGGGGCTACTTTTGTGTTCTGTGTGTGATAGAGAGAGAGAGAGAGAGAGAGAGAGTTGCTTAGGAAATATTTGCATATGCCTACTTTTGTGTTCGTTATTTATTGCTCTATTTTTTTAATCAAATTCATATACGTTAAAGTGGAGACAACACAATAACAAGTTAAAGAAAGGCATATGTAAAAACGGCAGCTAGCTGTCAATTTGATAGATGTTCGTAATCTATTTATTTTGTTCTGTTATCTACAAATCTTACTAGCTTTGTAACTCATTTCTGTCGTTATTTTATCTACCCTATTTTAATAGCTTGATAAGCATCATCATATTTAATCATTTTCAATTACCTACCGCACCCCCCCCCCCCACCCCCACCCCACCCTCGGTTGCATCTTTGCGAAGGACTGGGAATTTTCATTTAATACTTTTTATTACCTTATGGAACAGAGAAGGAAAAAAATTGCCTGGAAGTCAATATAAAAAGAAACGATTAAAGAAAGGAACAAGGAATAAAGCTTAGCTATGTTATGAAGGAATTCTTAGTACCAAAGTCGTGTTTATATGAGCCGTCCACATCCACATCAACAGCGACTGCGTTGGATTTGGCAAATAACAACTCAGTGCCGCATCAATCACTTCCAGAAGAAGTTGTTGAAGAGAGCTACAAAATAACACCATCAGAAGTTCATCACGAGCCGGGTAGCAGTAGCAGTGTCACCCAGCAGATATTAAACGAAATTACTTCTGATCCTGCATTAAGGAATGCTTTCTGCATGTCATCTGAAACTTGTCAAAAACAGGTTGAGAGGGGTCCACATCAAATTCAAGAATTCGAGTTTCCTATTAATAAAAGAAGGCGTAGATTTTCGCCCTCGCATTATTTGAAAGTGTTGAAGTGATGAAGTCGTTGAGAGAAGTTGGTTGATTTATTCTGTTACAAATGATGCCGTTTTTTTTTGCTTTTGTTTTATATTATTTAATAATTCATCTGCTATTAGTGACTGGTCTAAAAAAGGCTATTCTGACTGGGGAAATCTTATGAGCCCTCACAATCCACGAAAAGTCTGTACATCACAGAAATGCTTTTAGAGCATGGAAAGAATCGGACATTAGATTAAAGCAGAAAAAAACCCATTGAAGGGTAAAACTGTAGTAGATTGTTGTAGTTGATAGTTGATAGTTGATATAATTATTTTAAAGTAGTTTATATTTTCAAAATAAAAATTGTATTCGTGCATTTTGTGCAGGTTAATAAAAAAATCACAATCGAAGGTTATTTTAAAGAAAAAACATTTAAGGGCGGCATTTCGAAGAATTGCATCATAGTGAGAAAATCTACCGCACAGCGCGTGGCCAAACAATCTTAGTTGCTGCCATTTGATGTGGTTAATACTGGTGTTGTTCCCACTAGTCTCCTCATGTCATCGTTTATGATTTTGTCTCTCCTTGTTACACTCAATATTTTTCGCTGGCTTTTCATTTCTGTTGTTTCGATTTGTCGTTTTTAAATTGATGTTAGTGTCCAGTTCTGACATTGGTAGCTCAGTGTCAGGACGAAAATCGGGTGGAATAATGCTCTTTTGGTAGTTATTGTCACGTGCTTGCAATTAAGTATTGGTGTTAATTGACCAATAATCTGATTTGTCTTATTGCATCTTTGTTGAATTTCCGCTGACTTTCTTAAGTCTACTAATATCGTGCTCCCTGGGGTATGTGAAATCTTTCGCTTGTTTGATTTGCTTTTCAAGATAAATATTGGTGTCTCCTACTATTCTAGATATTTTCATGATCTAATTTTTTTCTACATTGATTTTCATGCTGTATTCTCTAGACGTTGCATTTAGTTGTCAATATGCTGTTGTAGTTGTATTTCTGAAGTTGCTATGGCCGTTTGCTAGTTTGCGAAAGGAAGTTCGTTTAAAAACAAAACGAAAAGCAAAGAAAAACCAAGTAAGCAAACATAAAAAGAAGCCATCAAGTCTAAAGGTTAAAATAAAACAAGACACAAGACGATTATATAACGAATGTTAAAAACGGTTTCTGCAAATCTCACAAAAGAAACAGTTGAAGAAGAATAGACGACGTTCAAGAGTACTATGACTGAAGAAGCAAGAACAACATGCGGAACTGTAAAGACGAGATGCCCTAAACAAAACATTACAGCATGATGGAATGGCGAAGTAAAAACAGCAAGAATACGATCAAAGACTACACGCTGCTTTCGTGGACCAAGAGAAGGCGTTCGATCGAGTCAATAGATACCAACTGTGGACAACATTAGATAGAACGGTATGGAGTAAATCAACATTTGATCAACTTATGTAATGTCTTTATGTGAATACCAAATGTACAGTAAGAACAAAAGCAGACGCCGAAAGACACGCAGGAACACGTGAAAAGAAAGAACAGAATGTTTTTTTTGGAAAATATCTTCAGACTCGCAAACTCGAAATAAAGGGAATTTATTTGTTTCAATACGGCAATAAAATCGGTGGAATAGGGTGTTTTAATTTGGGTAGCATAATTAAAATAAAACATACACAGTTAGGAATACCGTCCCGACACAGGTCGACCAATATAAAGACATATTGACTATGGTAAAACGCCCGCAAGCTCACGTGGCATGGCCATGTTTCAATGTACAATGTCTGTGAAGCGTAAGACAGGGAGGCAGAAAAAGAGATAGGAAGACATGAGAAAGTGTCGGGAAGGTCCCATAACTAGAACACATATCCTAGCCAAAAACCGATGGAGTGGCGGGAACTGGTCCAACAATTTTGCATTAACATCCGAGATTACCCACACGCAAATGGGGAAACTTAGATCAAACGTTGCGCTCTCACAATGGTAGTAACTGTGTGGGGAAATGGGTTGAGGAAAATATTTCCAACAGTTTCACTATCAAACTGTAATGCTCAAATGAGGGTCAGCAATAGAGACATCACATCAAGGATCAAGTTCTGCACGAGACCATGTTTGTAATATGCAGCTATTTTTTTTTAAAAATCGACTGATGTTGTATTGTGTTCCCAGTTTGTAGGATATGTTCATTCAGGTTAAGTTAAAGAGGAGTTTCTCTTGCGTTCTCATTTTGAAACCATTACCAAAACTTTGGATATTTTAGAAAAAGTTTAATTTTACTTGTAATCATAAATTCTTTTGTGGGATAATGTATCGGGGTTCAGTACAGATGTAGCACAAACTACATTGGGGAAATGCTCCGAATTTCAAGTTGGTGTTGGAAAATCGAGCCACAAAAGGGAAAGCCATTCATTGCATGGATTCGCCGTCAAGCACTGGCCTAAAAAAAAAAAGCAACACTTGCAGCTTCCTCAAGGGAAGTATTTTAAATCAAACAATTCAAATTGCCAGTTTTGTCAACTCTCAACTCACGATATTTCAAGCATTTATGTATTGACAATGACGCAGATCACCATTTGCTTCATTTCCAAACAAATGTTCAATAGTTTTCGAAAGGACATGTAACTGAGCGAGTAGTTCAGCTTTGAGATGAGCTCAAATGATTGTGTAACAGGCGACTGTAGAACTGTATGTCTGATTGAATGAGCAGGAATGGATCACGCGCCTTGTCTTGTTGATTGACCTTCGGGAGCATTTGAGAAAAAAAAATTCAATTTTTGAAAGCAAGACAGGAATACTGACTTAGCTGCTCCTCTTTTACACTAGGGTGTAGAGGTTTTCAGAAGGAGCGCCAGATCATTCTATCCGCTGTCTTCCTCTTTTCCTGGTTTCATTCCGGGTCCATGGCTTCGTATGTTGTCATCTCAGTTGATTTCGGGTCGTCCGAAGGATTTGGATCCTTGGCTCCCCATGACTGTCGTGGTAGCCGATCTTCTTTCATTCTCCAGACATGACCAAACCATCAACGTTGACATTGATCCACTCGAATCTGCATTCAAGGTCTCGACGTTTTGTCTGATTGTGTACCTTGTCTTTTCTCGCTACTTGGGCCAACTCCCTTACATGTCTCATTTCTGATGTCTGGAGCTGCCTTTTCTGGGTCATTGTCATTGCCATGACTCACATTCATGAGTCAAAACTGAAACATAGGTGGCGTTGTACACGGCTATCTTACTTGTCTTACTTATTTCTCTTTTGTTGAGGAACTCTCTATTTAATGCATGACAAAGTTTATCCTTCGCGAAGTCAATATTACCTCCCTTCTGATTCATTACAGCTCCAATGTATTTTAACTACTTGACCTGTTCTAGAAGCTGTTACCCATAATATTGTGATATCACCTCTCTTCATTCGAGACCATCAGAGTTTTTTTTTTCTTTTGAACTGCTAATGGTCATCACTCTCTTCCCCAGCCTCTCGTTCCTAATTTGAAGGTTTGTGCCTCAGATTTAGTAATCAGGGCCACTTCGTCGACAAACACCAGCTGTTCTTATTTTCTAGATCCCCACTACTTTATGGTCGGGAGACCTGAGACGCTACTCCAGTCAGGCACAACATACTGACCAGGACTTCGCGTTAGGATCAGTCACACTGACCACAGTCTCTCTTCCATGTAGCGTTCCCTGGAAACAGGCTGTTTTCAAGGCAGCCGAGGTTGACGAGATGTAGATCGATGTGATTCCCATAGTAGTGAGCGACACGCAGATGAAGTCAAGCATAGCACAACCGCCTGGAGGACCCCGGCCTACTTCATCAGCACGCTCGGGATGTGAGGAAAGCTACTGCAACCTGCCACTTAACGTCCTTTTCAGGCCGCACAGAAATAGTAAACCTACTCATTGTAGGCATTCGAAACAACAACACAACTACCTAGCTGTAGTACAATGTTTGGCTTCTCCGTAGGCTAACAACTACAATGATCACAGATGCGATCCAGTCCTCGTTGGCCAGGCTGCTGTGACACATCATATTTTCAGTAGCACGGCGTGGACATTCGTTGGTGTATTGGTCAGTACGTTTGCGCGTTTGTGACAGTTCCGCTCTGCTTACACTGACCGTTTGTGACAGTTCCGCTCTGCTTACACTGACCGTTTGTGACAGTTCCGCTCTGCTTACACTGACCGTTTGTGACAGTTCCTCTCTGCTTACACTGACCGTTTGTGACAGTTCCTCTCTGCTTACACTGACCGTTTGTGACAGTTCCTCTCTGCTTACACTGACCGTTTGTGACAGTTCCTCTCTGCTTACACTGACCGTTTGTGATTGTTTACATGTGAACTTTCAATTGGTCAACAATTTCGGATATGAATTACACTCCTTGTTTTTCCACGCGATGAGCTCCCTTTGTTCTCAATGTCTTAAATGGAGCGTTCTAGAAAGAAACTCCCATCTAACTTAAACGAGGCGGACATCACATTTATACACAACAGTAAAACAAACAGATCTAAGATGGAAAAAAATCCATGCCCATTTCATTGTTAATTACAGATAAACATATTAACTAAATCTTTTACACTCAAACTTAAACTCGTTTTGCTACATGAAGATCAGCAGCGCAGTGAGCACAACACATAAACAAACAATACACATTAGATGCTATTCAATACACACATGACAAAGATGTATACTCAGACATACTATATATATATCAGAAAAATAACTTGTGTTAAGGTTTCACAAGACTACTTACACTCAACATTACAGGAAAATAACACGGGAAAATACTACAAAGATTGGGTTGAAGCCTTATGTAGGTTAACGATGAGACTTGACTATCAATAAATCATATATTAACAAAACATACATCTAACCAGATCATGAAAACGATTCTGCACTTTAACCGCTTTATTTTAAGTACTGGTCATTGGAACAATTTACTTTATAAAAATCCGACAGGATCATACGGTTATAGGGACTTACTCAAACCAGGGACAAAGGAGCAGGAACCAATAGCGTATATGGATTACACCGTATTTGTTCCATCCAATTACAAATCCATACAAAATAGGTTCAATACTTTCACCGCGTTTGGTAAACAGAGTGACATTCATCGCAGAAGGCAGGCAGTGAATGGTGACAAAAGTGTGACGAACGTAAGCTCCAGCGATGATCGACCCGAATTGCTGCATCAATTTTGGTGATGGTATTTTCTGACGCAACAATATGCGCCTGACCTGGTCTCGGAAGATCTTTCGTTAACTCACGTCCTTCTTTAAACATTGTTGTCCAGTTCTTCACTGTTGTCTTCGACGCACTTTTGTCACCATACATTACCTTCTTTCTGCGATGAATATCAACTGGAAACCGAATCACCGCTCGCTGATCAACTCTGGACGGATTCCTTATCACACCCGCCATGTTTTCAATGGTCTGCTGAGGAAACTTTGAGCTGGAGGATAATGACATTTTGTAAACTTGACGGTTGGTATGTGCTGTTTACATCAGAAGTGACATCATCAAGCACATCGTACGTATGTTCACTTGGTGCAGTTAGGTCCGGTTTCATTTGAACACGCCTCGTATGTACAAAGAAATAGTTGTGTCTCAAGAGCCACACTCAAACACAGAAACCCACCAGGTTATAATTACTTGATCACAGATTATAACAAGGATTTAGTAACTTAAACATACTACAAGTATCGTCCCAAACCAAAGAAATAACATACCCATATTAATATTTAATATTAGAATTGAAACGAACATGGCTAGGCATAAACTCAGCAGGGGCTGTCTACCGAAGTGGTCAGTGACACGGCCCTCAGCACTCAACACAAACGTTCATACAAAGGGCTTGTCATAAGTCTTTACCCTGACTATGAAGGAGTAGGAGGAGAAAGTTGAAATTTGGCACATATGTAGCTCATTAAATTCTGACTGGACTTGAGAAGTATGAATTTCCCTCCTCGATGGATTTACCCGGTATGGTGCATGGCGCAACATCCATTATTGACCGGAATTGCTAATCTAACGGTTTGTCAGAACAACGGATAAATCAGAGGCCAGAACTGTGATAAAATTCTTGATGTTGCAGGAGAAAACACCTACAGAAATACACAAGGAGTTGGAACCAGTGTTTGAGGAATTATGTCCTTCGTATGCTTCTGTTTAAAAAAAAACTGGTGTAGGCAGTTTAAATGTGGCCGTTCCCATGTTGCTGATCTTCCAAGTTCAGAAAGACCATCATCATAGTGCAGCGATGACAATTCTGCAAGAGTGAAGAAAATCATTGATCAGGATTGGAAAATGACAATTGCAGAGCTATCTAGGTCAGCAAAACTGAAAGAAAGTACAGTTTTTAGAATGTTACACAATAGACTGAACATGAGAAAAGTGTGTGCTCGCTGGGTCCCGCGTCTGCTGACATGTGAACAGAAACAAACGAGGGTTGATTGCTGTAGCCAGTTGTTCAAAATGTGTCGCTTGAAAAACACGTTGCCAAACATGGTGACATTAGATGAGACTTGGGTTCACCTTTATGACCCAGAATCCAACATTTCCAGCATGCAATGGAAAACCCCGGGCTCACCAACACATGTCAAGCCAAGAGCACAGAAATCTGCAAGAAAAGTGATGCTGACTGTTTTTTGAGACGTCAAATGTGTTATATTGAAAGATTACCTGTGTCATGGCAACACGGATAATGGGCAATATTATGCAGATCTCCTTACCAAACGAAGAAAGACTGTGACCAGAAAACAAGGGATAGCGCGCACCCAAATTCTGCCTTTGCTTCAAGACAACTCGCTCTCCCATAAAGCAAGGCTTGTGCTGCAAACAGCCAACGATTTGAATATTGAAATTCTTCTACATCCACCATATTCTCCGGATTTAGCTCTATCAGACTGTTTTCTTTTATCGAAACTTAAAAAACAGCTGAATGGAAATAATTTTGACAGTGACGAAGATGTCATACTAACTCTTGAAAACTGGTTTAGTTTTTAAAAATAGGTTACTTTATTCTGAAGGTCTTTTCAAGGTCACGCAGAGATGGCAGAAATGTATAAATTCGAGTGGTGGCTACATTGAGAAGGGATAAGCACTGGGCCGAATTTAAACTTTCTCCTCCTACTCCTTCATGGTCAGGGTGAAGACTTATGACAAGTCCCTTGTATATTCGGATTCAGAAAGAGTATTTGTCTCTATGGGGAGTAAATCCACTAAAATATACGCGCTGAAGTCAGATGCAATGGTCCATTGGGCACAAAACCCATTACAGCATAGACCGCATTAGAAAAAAAATGTCACCATTAAAATATTTGAACAAAAAAAACAACAACCAGAAAATATATTTTTAAACTTTCGATAAAAGCTTGTTATTCATACTAAGACATGTTTTTTGTTATTTGTCGGGACTTTACTGGCGAACCCGCTACGAACTTCGGCCGGAAACTACAGCGGAAGGGGGGTGTCACGAGACTTTCGGTGACTAGAATTTAACATGTTGCACATATTACAGTGAGTATTTTTTTAAAAACTGTCAGTAACAACTTTTGAATGACCTGCCCAGGACCCGTCAACATTTGATAGAGTAACAGGTCTCACTAAGAGATACCGTGTACATACTTTAAGATCTCTAGGTAAAAATTTGAGGAATACAAGGTTCAGTATCTGGACGACAGTTAAGTCAAGGTCAATAGAAGTTTTTAATAATAAGTAGTTGAGAGGAACTTGAGGTTGGGGTCAGGGTCAGATACAATATGTTTAGAGTAGCATGAAAACTGTACCCACGTGAATTGTGATATCCCATAAAGAAGAAGCCAACTACGCCATTCTATAGAAGGTCTAGATTGTCTAGTAGCAGATACTGCCGTCTGGGGTGAAGTGTTAGAAGCTTCTTGCACTAGGTTTAAACTTATTGTGAGATTTGGAGGGTGAATCCAAAAGATAAACCAGGTAAGACACGAGTCAACACATTCCAAGGGTCGACCAGATAAGACAAGAGACGCCACATTCCACGGGTTGACCAGATAAGATAAGAGACGACACATTCCACGGGTTGACCAGATAAGATAAGAGACGACACATTCCACGGGTTGACCAGATAAGATAAGAGACGACACATTCCACGGGTTGACCAGATAAGATAAGAGACGACACATTCCACGGGTTGACCAGATAAGATAAGAGACGACACATTCCACGGGTTGACCAGATAAGATAAGAGACGACACATTCCACGGGTTGACCAGATAAGATAAGAGACGACACATTCCACGGGTTGACCAGATAAGATAAGAGACGCCACATTCCACGGGTTGACCAGATAAGATAAGAGACGCCACATTCCACGGGTTGACCAGATAAGATAAGAGACGACACATTCCACGGGTTGACCAGATAAGATAAGAGACGACACATTCCACGGGTTGACCAGATAAGATAAGAGACGCCACATTCCACGGGTTGACCAGATAAGACAAGAGACGACACATTCCACGGGTTGACCAGATAAGACAAGAGACGACACATTCCACGGGTTGACCAGATAAGATAAGAGACGACACATTCCACGGGTTGACCAGATAAGATAAGAGACGACACATTCCACGGGTTGACCAGATAAGATAAGAGACGACACATTCCACGGGTTGACCAGATAAGATAAGAGACGCCACATTCCACGGGTTGACCAGATAAGATAAGAGACGACACATTCCACGGGTTGACCAGATAAGATAAGAGACGACACATTCCACGGGTTGACCAGATAAGATAAGAGACGACACATTCCACGGGTTGACCAGATAAGATAAGAGACGACACATTCCAAGTTTTGACCAGATAGAACTGCAGAACAACGGGAAAGGTTTTGGTAGCCCGTCTTCAGATACTGATCTGCCTAATCGAAGACCAGTGATGGGTAGAAGGGGATTGGGGCAAGTCAGACCCGCTTCCTCGCTGCCTTACCTTTACTAACTGTAAGTAATGTATCCATTTACAGTTGAATGGACTGGGACGTGTCGAGATCTGGAATCGAACTCCGTCCCTTTGTTTCGAGAGCCAAGCTACCCTACTGCATAGACGCTCGTGCTATGCATGTCGCAAAAGAAAGGTCGTGCATAATGCAGACAAACTCGTCGTGTAACAGTTATACATAAGGCAGACAAACTCATCGTGTAGCACAGTTATACATAAGGCAGACAAACTCATCGTGTAACACATTTATACATAAGCTATATGTAATAGCAGATAATAAATGATTCCCTATAAGAAGGTCGTAGTTGTGGCTAACGAATCTCTTGGAACGTAAAAGGAAGGAGGGTATTTTTCCTCTACCTTGTTGGCGATCATACATCTACCAATGGCTCGAGAATATCATGTCCGTGGCTATCTTTATGAGAGGAAAGAAAGTAGATTTGCTCTGCGCTGCGTGTTACATCCGTCTTCTGCATCCATTTGTCTGGAAGTTCCTTCCCTAACTGTTGGCCAACCTCAGCCCTCCTGTAAGGCATCAGTTGTTAGTTGCTGGAGCAGTCTTTCCTATGAAAGCCTTCTTACCGTGCTATCGAGTCTTCTCTGTGGTTGCTGGAGCAGTCTTTCATATGAAAGCCTTCTTACCGTGCTATCGAGTCTGCTCTGTGGTTGCTGGAGCAGTCTTTCCTATGAAAGCCTTCTTACCGTGCTATCGAGTCTGCTCTGTGTGGCAGCGAGAAATATGCTCAAAGAACTGCATTCATATTCAACTTCCGACTAATGGTCTAGGTTGTTGTAGAAGCTCCACGTGCTGAGTGGAGGCCTGCATTATGTGGTGCTCTTCGAATAATTCTATAGTAAAGGGTGAACTCTCAGGCATCACATTTGAGGTATGCACCATTGACAGCTGTGACAGGTTGAAATACCTCGGAGTGACATTTGATCGCAGTCTCTTCTACAATTGCCATGTTGATCAAACCACACAAAGATGTAAGCGAGGGCTAGGAGCACTCAAGACTGGCTGCTGCCAACTTGGAACAGCGCCTCCTGTTCATCCTATTTCGTCAGGTATGGTTGTTTGTTATCGATTACTAACTGGGCATCCTCACATTATCAAGATCACGGTGGGAAAGGTTCAAACACATCCCGAATGAAGGTTAGGGCTGCACTAGATATACCTAAATTGTGTTGATGCGGTACATGTTGGGATTGTTATCGGTGAAATCCAGACATAAACTGGCACAAGTCAAAGCCTATATACATCTCACCACAGACACGCGGCACCCTCTGTACAGTAGTATCTCGGACATCAAGGGATCAAGAATCAAGAGAGGGGCGTCATGGATGGCACAGGCTGAGATAACAATCGGACATATCATCCCACCTGAGACGATAGCCAAGGGAGAAGAATGGGTCCACACTATTGATAGAATGATAGAGTACCAGAGAGTCATCCTAACCTTAGGCAAGAAATGCAGATAATTGGACAACGGGAGAGCAGAGCACGAGGTGAATGGACTGATAAAGGAGAACACGTAGCAGCGTGATGCCGTCATATACACAGACGGATCAGTGCGGCTCAGCATAAGGATGGGGTTTCTCGGCTAGTCTGAGAGGAGAGGTCGTTGTCGAGTGCAGTAGGGAACACATGTCAACAACCTCCAGTTTGAGAATGGAGATGGAAGCAGTGACCACAGCGCTGAGATGAATATCTGAGACTTCTTTAATACGGACAGTTCATCGTGACATACGTTCAAGCCGTACGTAAGAAGGTACAGAAGGGATGGCTTAGGTACGAGTGGATGTCAGCTGTTGAGACTTCAAACCTCCAGGGGTTGACATGGACCTACTGTCCTTGTTCTGTAGTGGTTGAGGACAACAAACGAGCTGATATCTTGGCTTAACGAGCTTCCATCAGGGGCGGGTTAGTGGCGAGAAGAAATGACATTTTGAAATGAATCAATGCCCCCCTGTTAGATGAGGATACTGAAATAGATTTTTAAAAACGAGGTTCGAGCGGAGTAGGGCGCATTAGAGGACAGCAAGAAAGTGTGCAACCAGCGAGCTACAGGGACTATCAGTAAGAAGAAACAAATGGTGGGACATATTCTCTAGGTGTGTCGATGCCACTAGTGGAGCAGAGCTACAACATAGTCCTCCTTAATCCAAATGATGAATTAACCGTATGGCGACGAGAGAAGCCGGAGACAGACCACCAAGTGTAAAAGGGAAATTGATACGATTATGTGAGAACCAACTACGACAAAAAAGAAGAAGAAAATTAGTATCATGCGTCTGACTTTGATCATAGTGACTTGGCACCAAGACGGATGGAATGGAATCTCCAATACAGAAGAGAAAGCAAGATAGCTATGAACTGCAAATATACATCCGACACTAACATATGTTTTAACGTTTGAAATACAAGTAGAAAGTCTTATTCTTTCCTGCCACTATTCTTCATTGTGTAAAACGGTATTGTAGACCAAAGTTAACCTTCAAATTTATCAAACGCTCAGTAGTTTCCACGGAACGTGAAGAGATCCAAGTAAACGTGCGTGGGAGGAAAATGACTACAAATCTTTCTAATTAGTAATTACTTTATGCTCTCCCTTGTATTCCAGATTGCCATCTTTGTCATTAAAAAATAAAAATCTAGCCATTTCAGCTGATTTTTTGTTTCATTTTATAGTTAACTTCATGTTTCCGAACTTAGTTCAGCTCAAGTGATATCTCCACATAGAATGTCGACTGCAATTAATCTCTAACGTCCTCTGTCTTTTGCCTTGGTGTT
Source organism: Ariolimax columbianus (assembly GCA_036924085.1). Taxonomy (NCBI): domain Eukaryota; kingdom Metazoa; phylum Mollusca; class Gastropoda; order Stylommatophora; family Arionidae; genus Ariolimax; species Ariolimax columbianus. The sequence goes on from JAVGWX010000002.1 coordinate 9,574,229, forward strand.
CAGTCTCTGAGACTTTTGCCTGTCCATCTTTTAATGATATCATCCCAGTTAGAGTTAATTACACCTAGCACGTTTAATATCCACCTTGCCTTCCAGTATTGTTTTCAGCAAAGGTGTTATGTCTTCTTATGTGACCAAAATATCTTAACTGACTCTGATTTCGTCCATCAATTCTCATTGCGCCCATGATTCCTCCCTAGCTTTCGTATCTGTTTTCTTTTCGTTCCAAGCGATGCGTCTCATTATTCTATATATTCACATCTCAAAGGCATCGATTCTCTTCCCCAACCGTGTGTTCATTGTCCATTTTGGAGCGCTATTCAGTAAAAACGAGTATACATAAAACTCTATCTATCTCATTTTAAATGTGTGACTTGTTTAGAACTTCGTCACAGAAAAAAAATTGATTCACAATGTTTTCATATTTTTGTTTCAATACAATGCCATGCGTCAAATATAAAAGATACCATGTTTAAACTTAGGTGACAACAACACATTTGTATTAGCGATTCACACATGCCTGGACCATTTTATAGACTATGAAAAGGTCTTTGACAGAGTGTTAATCGAAGTACTCTATGGCAACTGTTGAGACCCTATGGGATATCAGAGAAGTACACAACCCTCATCCAGAATGTGTTTTAAGACACGGTTAGTAGAGTGGTACATGAAGGAACACTGACTGACAGCTTCGGGGTGCAAACAGCGATGTGACAGGAATGCATACTCTCATCTTTCCTGTTCATGTTGGCTATACATTTGATAATGAAGAAATCAATAGAAGAAAAAATAATAACTGGCATTCAGTGGGCACTATTGTCACAATTTGAAGACCTGGAATACGCGCAGATGGTCCTGTACTTTTGTCACACAGTCATAGTCAAATGCAAGCGAAACTTGATAAGGTGAAAGAACAATCGGCCAAATTGGGATTGAATATCAACATGAAGAAAACCAAGCTCCTTAAACTAAACACTTTCAGCAAACCAATCATGCTGAAGGGAGAGCCGTTGGAAGAAGTGGATACAACTCTCTGACTTGAAAAAATATTTCCTAATATCTAATCTGCGCCTGTCTTTAAACAATTTGAAGCTGTGCCTTTTTGTTCTTGTAGCCGGTTTTACTTTGAAAAAAAACTGAGTATAGTCTAATTTATTGTTCTCCTTGATTTATTTATACACTTATATTACGTCATCTCGAATTTTTCTCTGTTCTTGGTCAGCTCTGTTTCGACGACCCTGATGCACGCAGTTAGTTGCGACTAGCTGGCTGATGTCAGCTTATTCACTGTTGGTTCTTCAACCCCCCAAATATCGTGCATTGACTCGGATTATATAATATAATCTCCGCCTCGCCCCCTCACAAGAAGACCTACTGCAAGGGTCTCCAACATCTATCCCCAATGGAACTACCTTACCGTGGCTCTAATTTGATGTGATGAGCGCCTGATTAGTGGTAGAGCAAGGGTACAGGGTTCAACTCTCGTTACTAGAGCGCCCCAGTCGATCAAACTACAAATGATACCAGACATGCTGTTAGGGAATGAAAAGGCAGCGAGGAAGGGAAGTAGCCATATCACACGATAGACAATGCGTGGTCTCGTTCGTTTTAGTTCCTAGTACTTCATCTGCGACAGCAACGTATGCTACGTGACTACCTTTAACTGTATCTCTAATTTAACCTACAGCCCATCAATGACATGTATTGTGTCGGTTCCACACGAGACAAGAGACATGTATACAAGTTTCATTATCATGTCCTGATTACTATATCTAATATAAATAATGTGGGTTTCACGAGTAAAGAATATAATCACTTCATTCGTAAAAGGCGACTAAAGAAGGTTGTGCATATAAACTTTACCACGTAATACAAAATGATAGAGAAACTACCACGGTAAGAACATCTATGCTGGCTTTCTGTACCGTCCTCTATATGGTATAGTAATCCAGTATGTTTCGTCGGGAGCAAAAGAAGAAATAAAATTAAGCAAATTAAAAATAAGAATGGAAGCGGAAAATATAAACAATGAATGTATTGGGGAAATTCAAATTACATATGAACAACCACTCAACATGAGAGTCTCTATCTAACCAGTACATTCTAAGAAAATATTGAAAGAATTCCCGTTGCTATTTATATCTCTTCCGAGGAAATAACAATCCTTGGAATAAGCTTAAGTATGTTAGCACAAACAGTGAAACACATCAGTTTCACTTGTCAAGCCACTGCAGTAAGCAGCACATCGTACAGCAACGATGCTGGTATCTATGGTTCTCAGTTTTATTGGACTCATGATAACAGATGCTGGATCGTAAGTAACTTGTTTCAAATTAGTTTACTGTAAACTAATTTGTAAATTTTACATGTTTTCGTCGTTGTCGTCTATAGCTCTTAAAGTAATCGTATTTATTTATATCGTAAATTTGGCGGTCTTTCTCCTGCTTCGCGCGCCAACGTACGGGGGTTGGGTTCATATGTGGGATGATTCAATAACTGATATTTTAATTGAATACATGCGATCGAAGAGTAAATAGCTACTAAGGATAATGAACAAGACGAGCAAGATGATTTGTGTACTGGGATAGAAACTGCATAAGGGGAGTACTAGACTTGGAATGTCCAACCTACTGCCTGCTGGGCGAAGGCCTAGATAATTTTAGTCCGAGCAGAAAAACACTACAGGGAACCCGTGTTCATGAAAGTTATTCATGTGTAAATATTTACCAACTGATTCATTGGTTCACATTTCGGTTTCATGTAAAGTAATGGGCCACCACTACAGCTTCCTCCTTTACACGTAGCCTGTGTCCGAGTGTCTGCTGTTGTGGTTTCAATATCAATGGTTTTACATGATGAGGTTGTTAGCCCCAATGAACAATCTTCCTTAGTCGACTTTTACGACATGCTTGGAAGGTTACAATGGTTCCAATTCTTGTCAACCCAGGTACCAATCGGTTGAACCATGATTAGTACAGTATACAAATGATGTTGTTTTTCAGTATATGTATATTATTCTATACCAATAACAATATTATGATTACGTTAGTGTATCGACATTGGTATTTCTAGTTATACCCATTAAGTCTGTCAGAGTTGACATTGTGGCCTGCGACTTTAAAAGGTTGAACGTGACAGCTGTAGTGCTACAAAGACTGCAACCTGATTAGCACATGGTATGTATGTAGATCAACACTGGACATTTACCGCCCAAACAGTTCTCTTTCTTCACTGACTTCCCAGTGTATTAATGGTCTAGGTGGTAAACTTTGTTGTTATTGTTGCATGGAAACTTCATCTTCAACCACAAACAGTTGTTTTGGTCAAATCAGGACGATTTCTCACTGAATCACTTATCATTCATAATCGTCTACTTTTTCATCCAAGTAGGCGTGGGGGGCAAAGAGAGCCAGCATCACGTCCGGTTCAGGCTCCCTGAAAATATGATGTCACATCAGTCAAGCCATTAAGGTGGAGATCGACACTAAAATCCCCACAGTGTCCAATTCCATGAGATGCCTCAGATTAGAGTAGTCACGAAGGATAATGTCCACCTTCTGAAGTGCGCACTCTGGTGTAGGAAGAACAACTGTAACCCGCCATCGAAGAAACATGGTCATGAGTTAACTCAGCACAGGGGTTTCCAGAACGACCTCAACTCCAGTAGGAGCACGGTGTATGTCCCATTGCAAGATAGCTATTTCATAGCATCCACATGTTCATGTAAAGAAGGTTTTTTGGCACTTCGTTTTACATAATGAGGTTCAGTCCAGTCTTATATAATGAGATTTACTTCAGTTTTATATACTGAGGTTCAATCCAGTCTTATATAATGAGGTTTACTTCAGTTTTACATAACATAATTAAGTTAAGTTTTACATAATGATGTCCAGTTCAGTTTTACATAAGGAGATTGCCAGCCTGAACCACAATCACATCTTCATCTTTTATGACCTGCTTAGTATGTGTATGTGCTAAGTCCAGAGTCATGGTAAGGCGCAACGTACTGACAAAGATCCCTCCCTATGTCCACGGCGTGCACATAAGAAACATATTGTGTTACACCAGTCTAGCTAAAGAGATGGGAATAGACACGGTGTTCCTGTAGGTGTGATCCTGCTAAAATGTATTGCATTGCACCACAGCTAACTTAACTTAACTTAACTTAACGTCTTTATACTGGTTTAGAAGACCCTGCAGAGTCTGTATACAACCAGTTACATTTACATCACCTTGCTCTAAAAGCTATGCGCATCCAGTTTATTCTTAAATGCATTAACTGTCCCTGCCTCCACTACCTCCCCTGGCAATGCATTCCAAGCAGACACCACTCTCTGACTAAAAAAATATTTCCTAATATCTAACCTGGACCTCTCTTTAGTCAGCTTGTAGCTATGCCCTCGTGTTATTGTAGGTGGCTATATTTTAAAAAACTTGTTATAGTCTAATTTATCGATTCCTCTGATCATCTTATAAACCTGTATTAAGTCACCACGAATTATTCTCTCTTCGAGACACTGTAGGCCGGTTTTTCTGAGTCGTTCCTCATAACTGTAATTCTGGAATCCCACTATCATCTTTGTCGCTCTTTTCTGTATTCTTTCTAGCATGTTTATGTCCCCTCTATGATAAGGACTCCACACCTGTACACAGTACTCCAATCTAGGTCTAACTAAAGCTTTATACAGTTTGACGATCACTTCCTTGCTCCTATGTTTAATATTTCTTTTTATCATACCTAACATTGCATTTGCCTTTTTCACTGCTACCTTAACTTGCTCACTCACCTTTCCTGTATGATCTATTATAACCCCTAGGTCTCTTTCCTTATCTATCTTTCTAATATTGTTTTCTCCCATTCTGTAATTATGTTCCATATTGGATCTACCCATGTGGATGACTGTACATTTATCTACATTAAACTCCATTTGCCAGCTTACAGACCATTCTCGAATTTTATCTAAATCCGACATCAATATATCCACTTCCGCTTTAGATGAGACACTACTGCATAGTTTTGTGTCATCAGCAAATTTTGCAATCATGGATCTCATATCAATGTCCAAATCATTTATATATATCAAGAACAAAATTGGTCCCCAACCGAGCCCTGTGGCACACCACTTTTCACTTCACTCCACTCAGAGTACTCCTTATTTATGCCCACCCTCTGCCTTCTTCCCGTTAACCAATTTTCAATCCATTTGGCAACTTCCCCACCTATTCCATGTGATTTTAACTTTCCAAATAATCTTTGATGAGGTACTCTATCAAAGGCCTTTGCAAAGTCTAGATAAATAACATCCACTGGCTCCCCTTTATCTATGATTTTGGTAACCTCCTCCATGAATTCGAATAGATTTGTTAAGCATGATCTCCCTCTAGTAAACCCATGCTGACTATTTCTAATTAGATTAAATTTGTCTAAATGCATTACAATGTTTTCTTTGATTATTGACTCTAACAATTTACAGACTATGCTCGTTAAACTCACCGGTCTATAATTTGCCGGATCTGATTTTTTGCCTTTTTTGAATAAGGGCATCACTCCTGCATCTTTCCAATCCCGTGGAACAATCCCTTTTGTAAGTGATTGAGAACATAATATAGCCAATGGTTTTGCTAGTTGGTCTCTAATTTCATACAGCAATTTTGGATGAATACCATCTTAACCTGGACATTTATTCACTTTCAACCCCTCCAATTTTTTAAAAACCATTTCCTTTGTAATACAGATTGATCTTAATCCCGCTGTATCCATGTCTCTTTGAAAAATATCTATAGGCTCTGGGATCTCGGAGCAGTCCTCCTTTGTGAAGACTGTGCCAAAGTACTGATTAAGCAGATTAGCAGCCTCCCTATTCTCACTTATTATTTTCCCTGTACTGTCTATGAGAGGGCCTACTTTGTCTTTCGTTCTTTGTTTATTCCTAACATAAGAGAAGAAGCTTTTACTGTCAGTCTTGATCCTCTGAGCAAGTTTTTTTTCAAAGTCTATTTTTGCTGTTTTATTCGCTTTCTGAGATATGTTCTGCTTGTCCAAATATTTTACATATGTTTCTTTTGATTTACCTGCCTCTATATATTTTTTCCATGCTTTATTTTTTGCTCTTCTACATTTCACTACAAATCTAGTTATCCACTTTTTACGCTTGGGGTTTACCTCCCTACATGGAACACATTCCTCTTTTAGCGCCTAGCTCCACCGTTTTTAGTGCCCTTCGGACCACAGCATACCCGCGATAAAGAAAGTGTGTTTTGAATGAACAATTCTGGCACTTATAGCTTCGAAAACGGCGGCCTCTGGGTTTATGTAGCACTTTATTTTGCATGATGAGGTTGCTAGCCTCATGCGCAACTTTCTTTAATCGTCTTCTTCGACATACTTGGAATGTTAACGCGATGCTCTTCTTTGCTCCTCAGCCACTGCTCTGGTGTGCACCTCTGATACATAAACATCTTTTTCATTCAGAAATGAAATTTTTGTTAAGCACTACTAACTATTACAAGAAAGAAATTTATTTCAGTAATAACCCACTTTCGCAAGCACTTGTCAGAGGAAACCACTTGAGTTTTGTTGAAGTGATTTTGTCCTGCTTATTACTAAAGACGGTTATCGCTGATATTAATAGCGTAAGGGGCTCAAAATACTGTTCTATCACGGCTAAAACATGGCGGATCAAGTTAATTGTATTTTTGTTTGAGTGGTATGACGGTATATTGCAACAGCTGACAGTAGACGAGGGTAATGAAATGGTAACATATCAAACACATACAATGTAGATAATGTCCTGCCGTTTGGCCTAAGTGTGGTCGTATTCATGGCAAAGTTGCTATGCATGGATGTTTGAAAGTTTAAACCAGGTTGCAAACAAATGATGCACACACCCTGATAGAATTGGACCCATGCACCTTCATGTTAATAAATAAAAAAATGACTAACGAGAGCTAACATAATTATTTCTAACTAATTGCAATCTTGCTTGATTGCAAGATTGCGCATTACTTCTGTCGCAGGCCATTTATGGTGGCACCTCCATACGTCACGATTAAAAAAAAAAAAGGCATGCTTGAAAAAGCGTACAGGTCAAGGTTGGCCCATAACAGACACCGCCGTAACGAATTAAGTTTTATATTCATTGGGCGAGATATAGGCTGATATAAATAAAATAACTTGGTTTGTGGTGGAAAGGCAGAAGTAATAAGGGCCATCAAAGATATGAACCCAGTACATACATAAGACTTGTTTGTTTGAGGTAGCCAGCACGTTCACATATATTGACTGCATTCATTCAGATTTTCTCGAGGTACTCTGCTGTGGATGTATGTGTGTGTGTGAAACGCATCATCCTTGGCGACTTCAATGTTGTAGTGGAGACCGGCCATCGTGCTTAGATAGTGACATTTGACATACATGGCATGTGCCATCGGGCTTGGATGGGAACACTTGACATACATGGCATGTGCCATCTAGCTTGGATGGGGACACTTGACATACATGGCATGTGCCATCGGGCTTGGATGGGGACACTTGACATACATGGCATGTGTCATCGAGTTTGGATGGGGACACTTGAGATACATGGCATGTGCCATCGGGCTTGGATGGGAACACTTGACATACATGGCATGTACCATCGAGCTTGGATGGAGACACTTGACATACATGGCATGTGCCATCGGGCTTGGATGGGAACACTTGACATACATGGCATGTACCATCGAGCTTGGATGGAGACACTTGACATACATGGCATGGGCCATCGGGCTTGGATGAGAACACTTGACATACGTGGCATAGGGAAATACAATAGTAATTAGAAAGATGCAAGACGTAAGGCTCAGCAACAAAGCAGATGCAATTCAGAAAAATGCGGATACGAATGACTCAAAACAGTTCTATGATGCACTGCCCCAATCCAATCACCCATCACATGCAAAGGCAAGTTCTGCGTTTGGTAGGTTAAATGCGAACGTCTGGAACTGACAAGACATCAGTGTCGCTTCCAAAGTTAAAGTGTACCGTACTGTAGTGCTAATAATTCTTTTGCAAGCATGCGAAACATGGACAATGCATAGCAGGCATGTCAGACAGCTAAGTTGTTTTCACAGGAGCTGTCTGCACAGACTGCTCAGGATCAGGTGGCTGGACAAATTATATAGCTGACATTTGCAGCAAGTCAATCATGTTGAACATCCATTCGCGTCTGCAAAAAGTCAAGAAAAGATAAGACAAGACATGTTGTTCGCATGCCCTAAGAGCGCCTACCCAAGCAGCTGCGCGTGGTACACACAGAACAGGCAAATGCTCGCCGAGGGTACAGACAAAAGGCCACAGAGACTCCTATAACATGTCTCCTGGGAGAGGCGTGCACATAACCATTCCACCTGGTGCGACAGCATCACACGATGTGCTCAAATTGAAGAGCGAAACATCGCCAAGGCTTAGAAAAAGAGCCGCCGATAGGACAGAACGCATGACGACCTCAGAGCTGCCTCCTCACATATGTGTCCAAAGTCTAGATCATATCTTGCAGCACACGTCTTTGCTTGCGATTGACAACTATTAGCATTATTACGTCAGTAATCGTAGAACCTCTACACCCCAGGGTGGAAGAGAAGCGATTGTGTCAGTAATCGTAGAACCTTTACACTCCAGAGTGGAAGAGAAGCGACTACGTCAGTAATCGTAGAACCTCTACGGCCCAGTGTGGAAGAGAAGCGATTGTGTCAGTAATCGTAGAACCCCTAAAACCGAATGAGAGCCAGAGAAAGAATGGCAATCATGAGGAAACTTGTTGGCACAAGCTGGGGAGCAGACGAAAGTATACTAAAGAAACTGTACACTGGAAGAGTGAGACCAGTTCTTGAGTATGGCATTGCGGCATGGACAACAGCAGCAAAGGCGAACTTCGATACAATTAGCAAACTCCAAAACCAAGCCATGAGAGTTATAACAGTAGGCATGAAGTCAACGCCAATTGTAGAACTTGAAAAGATTACAAAACTGCAATCCATGACCGACAGAAGAGACTGCAGAGCCCAGCAGCAATCAGAGAAATTCAGAAGACTGACTGGCCATCAAATGCACCAGAGACTAAACAATTTGGGAAATGGGAAACTAAAGCGGAGAAACTTTGCAGAAATAGCCAAAGCAAAGATGCACGAAGACCACATGAACGCACTAACAACAACAAAGCCCATCCCTACTGTACGAAAACCTACCTGGAGGCAGCATATATTTCCAGAGATGGTAGAAAATATACCAGGTATTGGAAACAAAAACTGCCAGACTGAAAACGAAAGAAGAGATACTACCCTGAGCTACATAACGGAAAACTACCCAAGCATGGACTGGACCCATGCATACACCGACGGTTCTGTAACAAACACAACATAGAACGGAGGGGCAGGAGCATTTCTGAACCTACCAAATGGCAGAAAAATAACACTGTCATTCGCTACTGGAAAATACACAAGCAATTTCAGAGAGGAGGCAGAGGCACTGAGGGCGGCAGTGGAAGAAATGGTGACAGGTAAAAGGAATGAAAGCCATATAGTCCTGCTTACAGATGCCTTGGCCGTAGTCACAGCACTAAAAAGCCAGAAAAATACTGAACTTAATGATTTAAGAGCAGTACTCTGTCAACTATGCCAGCAGTCCGCACCAAAAAGGGTAGTGGTACAGTGGGTTCCATCCCACTGCAACATCCAAGGCAGCGAGGAGGCAGACAGACTGGCAAAAGAAGGTGCAAGACTACCACAACCAGATACTAGTATGACATACGAAGAGTCAAAACGGCTTATTAGAGCTAGATACATGACCAAATGGGAAACCGAACATACTGGCTACACAAAAAACGATGCCTATTACCAGTTGAACAGAAGAGAGCAGGTCGTGGTCTTAAGACTTCGCACTGGCCACAATAAACTGAGGTACAACCTATTCAACAAATTGAAGATAGGTGGCACTGACGAATGCCCGTGTGGTACCGGGAAAATGACCGCTGAGCATTTGCTGCAAAACTGCCCTACATACGAGGATCAGAGAGAGCAGATGTGGCCATCACCAGTGGCAACACCAGACAAGCTCTATGGCAGTGTCGACAGCCTCAGGATGACCGCTGCTTTTTTCGAAAAAATAAAGGTTGATGTCTGACTGCGTACGATGAAGAAGAAGAAGAAAAGTATAACCTCTACACCCCAGGGTGGAAGAGAAGCGACTATGTCAGTAATCGTAGTTCGAACTTGATCGCGCATGCGCATGTAAAGTGGAGAGCGTCTGGTGCAAGGTCAAGAGCACTTGTTTGCCACAGCAAAGCTACAACGTTCGCGCCCCAATAGCAGCACACATCAGTTTATCCACTTGTAAATGGTTGCTTGATTTACTATATGGGAAGGCAAGACATTGACCACCAGAGTGGTGTCCGGTTAGAAACGAAACGTACCACTGTAACCATTCAATCATGTCGTAAAGTAAGGTTAAAGAAGAATGTGTACAATTGTTGTTGTTGGAAGCCACTTGCTCTAATATAACTCTTGACATTTTTTTTGAGGGTGGTTACAGTGGCTCGTCTTCCATCCCGAGGAATACTTGAGAAGGTGGACTAGAGTCTTCCCGTCCGTTGTGCAATGCGGGCCTCCTCAGTAAAGTTACCATTATGGAGATTACAGTGTCTATCACCACCATGTTAACTGATGTGACACAGCGTGTTACCAAGGAGTTCGACGCTGACGTGTGGTCTTGATCAGTATTTTTCACCTGACCTTGACATGACCTGGGTCTTGATCAGTATGTTTCACCTGACCTTGACATGACCTGGGTCTTGATCAGTATGTTTCACCTGACCTTGACATGACCTGGGTCTTGATCAGTATGTTTCACCTGACCTTGACATGACCAGGGTCTTGATCAGTATTTTTCACCTGACCTTGACATGACCTGGGTCTTGATCAGTATGTCCAAATATGGATAAACGGCTTAGTGTGATAGTGACGGTTTAGTATGATGAGTGTGCTCTCGAAGTATGTTCATCGGCCGACTTCGGCGTCTGAGACCCAGTAATACCAGTGAATCGTAAGAATTCGCTTCATGATGATAGCGTGGAATACTTCAAATGCGCTTTTGATGGACTTGCAGAATAGTTGAAGTCAGTATAATGGAAACATGTCTTCTCTTCGAATCCCAACGCGTCCAGTTTGACAAACACTGGGATTTATTCTTTGGGACTATCTCTTCTCCGCGTAAAGAAAGTAATGGCATCCTATAGTACTGCACACCTGCCAAGAATCTTATAACACCCAAGTAGGTTGTAAGATGTTCTGCTGAAGGCATGATACTTCTTTGCTTTTACTATGCATAGGTCATTGTAGATTGGAGAAGTGCATAATATTATGTTAAATGGTAACAATTGCTCGCGATGGACGGCTATCATAACTCTGAGTGTAGACCTTCAAATCTCCTAAGTCGTCTTTTACGACATGCTTAGATGACTGCAGTGGTCTATACTTTGCTCACTGAGACCATACGGGACACGGTGCAGTGTTTAGTAAGATTTTATCTATTTATTTTCGCTCAGAAATAAACTTATCAAAAGATCTGCTATTGATTTTTTCTTTCTTTACACAAGCCAATAGCTGAATACATTACAGTTGGTGCATTGCATTCTCCGAAAGACATTACGTGTTATTTTTTTTAAACTGCAGTAATGTTAAGCTTGCTGTTTTTGTAGAGTTGCCAGTTTGGGTTATTTTCGCGAAGTTGAATACTATTACTGCGATAGTTAATTTTATTAGCTTAGCAATTTAGCTCAGATTGCGGCCCTTTTCAGGGTGAAAGAATTTTTTTAAATATGGCACAAGAGTTGATGTCCTGGTGCCGACTGTTGATCACGTACTCTGAAATAGTTGAAACACTGCGGTTGAAAGAAGCCAAATGAATGTTAAAGTCTAGCCGAACTACTAAAAAGTATAATTGCCAAACCTTGCTACACTTAGGTTTCTTTAATATTGTCATTCCTGCTTTGGGCTTCTACGTATGTTATCATTATATTGTATTCTGTAATCCTGGTATTGTTATCTTGTTGCTACGGATCTAGTAGCGTCCAGGCTCACATCCGTTGGCCCAATGGCATGCAATGGTATATGCACTCCTTCGTTGTTTACTGCAATACAAAATGTTCAATTTATCTGTCACAACGAGTGTCTGATAACCAGTGCTTTTTCAGCAAATCCTTGAGAAAGATCCTTGTCTTGCGATAGTTGGGCAAGGTTACAATCGAAAGCTTATGGGAGATAACAGGGCAAAGATAGGGGGAACAAGAAACTTGAATAAAATTAAAATAAGGCGAGGGTGTGGTGGTACTGGGGTCTACAATAAAGTGTAAAAAACATAATTAGGTATGGTCAGATACCGCGCTAAGACGAAAATACAAACGAAACTTACGTTACGACCAATATGTCTTCATCAGGAACAACGAACAACAACAATAAGGAACTAGGAATCATAAAAGACATAATAACACATACATGGAGGAAATGAACACATACCAGAGTGAAACATGTACTTAACTAGATGACAAGAAATCGTGACATCCGGTCTTCGTCGTGCAAGGAGCCATGTGAAAGTTTCTTGTTATTCAGCTAAATAGCGTGGAGCTCTCAGAGAAAGGAGATCAAGGAGCACACGAAGAAGAAACATCGTGGCTGATGCAAGAAAATAGAGGGGCAATTGAACAAACTGGACAAAATTGCGCAGAACAGGATTGTTTGGAGAGGATTAGTTGATGGTGCACACACTCCGAGGTGATACGGGCGAAGACAAACAAGAGAATCTCAAATAGAGATGGCCTTCTTCTGCTAATTTTCTGTAACTTAGGAAATCGTTGGGGCGTCACTACGCATTGGAATTTGTATTGTCTTTTTCCACTGCGCAGGAGAATTGCAGAAACCAATATAATTATTTTGTATTGCCTTCATCGACCTCTACGAGGCTTTTGACCTCGTACATACAGAGGGTCTGCACGTATTCTTCTAAGTCCGGGAATGGTACCAGCAGTGATAGTTGCTGACTGAAACTGTTTCGCAGATGTACGAGAGTGATGTAACGATTCTGCCGTCTGATCGTTAACGAGGACGTCCCCAGCGGGGCAGGTCAGAAACAGCCCAAGTCGTCTGATAACGATGTAACCAAAGCATAACAGCTCGCAATCTCCAATTTAGCATCGTGCGTGGCATCCTTCCAGTAGTTTGCATCTGAACGAAATGAATGGCAAAATAATCACAGATCGCCAGTGAACACTTATCATGTCAATTTATGATCGGCATGTGAATTGTGAGAAAGTTTCCGGATAGTCGTTAATGTCATGAAATCAGATTTTGACGGTCAGTGAGCTGTGATTATACACTCAGACTGTACTAAGACAATTAAATGGTTTCCAGTAACCACCAAGAATGTATCGGTATGAAATTACATTAGAACTTTCAAATATAAAAATATACAGAAAAAATCGTACTGCTTATATATATATATATATATATATATATATATATATATATATATATATATATATATATATACATATATTATATATATATATATATATATATATTTAAATATATATATGTATATATATAATTGTATGAGTAAAAATAAATTGATTGCACTAAGAAACTAAAATCTTATCATGTTTGGCGGCATCTTTCTGTTAACTTTTATTTCATTGTTTAGCAACTTTTTAAAACGTTCATCTGGCAACCCTAAGCGCTGGTAGTACACTCATCAACATTTTATTGTGAACGGTGTCTCGCTCGAATGCCGCTATAGATTACGGGACGTATTGATCCGGCACACAAGCTCAGGTTTAGATTTGTCAGCTGTAGAAGTTAGTGGTGACTGCACACTACTCTTATGCAAGGGGGCAGATAAATGTGATATGTAGCTTTTATATTTCTGAGAAGCGTAGGTAAATATCTTGGCTCGGTGCATACTTCCTGGTGGTATGTATACCTTGTATACATACATACATACATACATTATATACCTGGTATACACACATACATACATTATATACCTGGTATTCACACATACATACATAGCATACATACATTCATATATACATACATACATACGTACATACATACATACATACATACCTACATACATACATTCATACATACATACATTACGTACATACTTACATACATACATACATACATACTTACATACATACATACATACATACATACATACCTACCTACCTACATACATACATACATACATACATACATACATACATACATACATACATACATACATAAATACATGATAACTATCCTTCGTTGTCGATGACGACCACCGACATCATCATTGTTGTATGTGATCTATTTTGTTTTGTTTCTACGCTGTCTGAGATGGTTTGGTGTAGTGTTTGCTGGACCTCATGTATCTTATCAGTCCAATGTGGGCGGGAAATGTTCTATTACATGTTTTGGTGTAGTGTTTGCTGGACCTCAATTAGCTTATCAGTCCAATGTGGGCACCGAATGTTCTATTACATGGTTTGTACAAAATGTCTTCTGCTGCTTGTGAGGGTGGTTTCGCTGCTCTTTCCTTCCGGATCAGGGGTTTGGTTTGTGCCGTCTGCAAACGGTGACTTTATCCTTCAGCTACGCCCATGTTTACTGCGTTTCTCCAGACCGATCTGTTTTCCGCAATGCTCTCCCAGTTGCCTTCATCTATGTGACTGCATCTCAGAGTATCCTTCAGGCTGTCCTTAAATCACTTTTTTGGGCGACCTATATTTCGACAGCGTTCCATAAGCACACCAACAGAAGTCTCTTCGGCATTTTTGTGTCTGGCATGCGCACACAAGGTGTCCAGCCCATCTCAGCTCCGCTGCCTGCAGCTATGCATAGATGCTTGCATGTCTGCTCTTTTCAGGACTTCAGTGGCAGGGACATGGTTCTGCCAGCGGATGCGGAGTTTGCGTCTCAGGCTGGTTGTGTGGAAGTGGTTCAATCTTTTTACCTGTCTCGCATAGACAGTCCAACTCTCGTATGCGTATAACAGGGTTGGGAGGATAGCAGCTCGGTAGACTTTGAGCTTTGTCTTGGCGCTAATGCCCCTGCGCTCCTATACTGTCGCGTGCATTCTCCCGAAGGCTGCACTGGCTTTCATTATTCTACTTGCCACCTTGTCCAGATTGCCGGCTCGCGACATTTATGACCAGCCCGAAGTTGTTGTTTGTAGCACCGATCCATGTCCTCCTGCATTTCCCGCTCTGAGTTGCTATTCACAGCACGGTCGTCAGGAAATACAAGTTCATGGATCATGTCGCCTGCTACTCTGGTTTTTGCCCCCATTCTGCGAGCATTGAGCAGCCTCCCGTCCATGCAGTATCTGATGGGGACGCCAGATTTGGCTGTTCTAAGACCATCCGACATCGTGGCCGAGAACATCATGCTAAACAGGGTTGGGGCGAGCACACATCCTGGCTTTTACACCGTTTGTCACGTCAAACGTTCTGGAAGTCTCTCCGTTTTCCAACACACGAGCACGCATGTCTTCGTGAAGTTGTTTTACCATGATGATAAACTTGGATGGGCAGCCGAACTTTGACAAGACCACAAACCACCTCTGCTTACCGTATCGAATGTCTTAGTGAGGTCGATAAACGCAGTGTACAGCTCTACGCTATGCTCCTGGCATTTCTCCTGTATCTCTCGCACAGCGAAGATCATCTCTACAGTTCCCTGTCCGTATCTGAAGCCACATTGACTCTATGGAAGGTGGTACATTTGTTGAAGATGCTTGATTAGCCGATTTAATAAGAGGCGTGCTATAATTTTTCCGTCGACACATAGCAGGGATATTCCACGGTGGTTATCACAGTTCTGCTGGTTTCCTTTCCTCTTGTACATGTGAACTATTGAAACATCTTTAAATTCCTGCGGGATTTTCCCCTCAGCCCACATAACGCTGAATAGTTCAGTGATCTTACTAGAAAGACATGGACCAGCTGTCTCAAAGATATCTGCTGGTATGTCATCCGCGCCAGGTTTTTTTTTCCATTGCAAGTGCGTTCATGCCTTGTCCACCTCACCTGGGTGATGATTTAGTCCATATTATTGTTTATAGACACCTGTGGCATCCGCTGAATGGCATCTTCGCATATGACTGATGGGTGATTGAGAACATCGTAGTAAGTCATCTGTGAAGTATCTGAGACTTATCTGTTTACAACATCCACTTTGTATTGCGGATTGGGTGTCCGCCACCGGGTTTTGGGCCGTATAGAGTTTTCGGGGCTTCAAAGAAACGTTTGGCATCGTGGCGCTTTGCAAATTCTTCAATTTCCTCAGTCTTTCTGTTGAGCCACGTGTCCTGTATTTGTCTAAGCCTTGACTACAGCGCTTTACGGGCATTTGAGAATGCATTGTTTGGATTGGGATGTTGTGTCCCTTTGATGGACCAAATGCACATCGTGCTTTGCATCTATGAGGATTTGTATTTTTCCCTCATTCTCATCTAACCAGTCCTTGTGCTTGCGGCTGGGTGGACCAAGATGCTTCAGCGCTGTGAAGTGAAGGGTATTTCTGAGTGATGCCCAGTCCTGGTGTTTGCGTCTAGGTGGATCACGTTGCTTCAGCGCTGTGGAGTGAAGGGTATTTCTGAGTGATGCGCAGTCCTGTTCAGTCGCTATTTCCAAAATGAAGTCTAGCGAGATTTCGTCTAGATCGTTCAGGAATGCTAGTCGCGTGGGTTCGCGCTTAAGCATATCCACGTTTAGGCCTTTCGCTAGTCTCTTGCCCTGAGGACGTATCTTGGATCGGACTTGGTCACAAGACGATTGTTCGTCCAGCCTTCCGCATCACACAGACTTTGTTATTTGAACGTCACTGCGATCCCTGCGTCTCATGATGACGTAGTCAATCAGATGCCAGTGGTGGGATCTTGGGTGCATCCATGTCGTCCGGTTTCGTGCTGGAACTTGGAAGATTGTGTTCGTGATAAGGAGATCATTTGTAAGACAGGTCTTTAGCAGGAGCAGCCCATCGCTGTTGCATTTTCCAATTCCATGATTACCAATGACTGCTTCCCAGGCCGTGTGGTCTGCACCAACTCCATCATTAGAATCACCGAGGATGATCAATTTGTCAGTTTTTGGAACTGCAGCTCAAGGTCCTCGTAGAATCTATCTTTGGTCTCATCTGGGTCGGTCATAGTAGGTGCCTAGACACTAATAATGGTGGCTTATCTATTTCCACCCAGGGGGAAGCGCAGTGACATCAGACGATCATTGATTCACTTAGGCGGGCTTGCTAGTCTGGATACTATGTTTGATATGATTGCAAAACCGACTCCAGCTTCTCGGCGCTCCTGTTTCGTGCGACCACTCCAGTAAAATGTGTAGCCGGCACTCTCCTCAGTGAGCATTCCCTCCTCTGCTAGTCTTGTCTCGTTCAGGGCGGCTATGCTGATATTGTATCTGGCCAGCTCCCTGGCCACGAGTGCAGTCCGTCTCTCGGGTCTGTGTGTTTGACCATGTTCTGACCTAAGTTCTGCACGGTTTCATGTTCCGCCTCTGCTTCCTCTAGTCCTCTAGTACGTTTATCTTTTCTTGTCCTTTCCCATGTGCTGCCCGTAGTCACACGGCTTTTAAAAGTTTGTCCCGTGGCTGTTCAGGGAGTTTAAAAACGTCAGTTGGTACGAGTCGTTAGACCAGCAGTTGGTGCGAGTCGTAAGACCAACAGTTGGTGCGAGTCGTAAGACCAGCAGTTGGTGCGAGTCGTAAGACCAGCAGTTGGTGCGAGTCGTAAGACCAGCAGTTGGTGCGAGTCGTAAGACCAGCAGTTGGTGCGAGTCGTAAGACCAGCAGTTGGTGCGAGTCGTAAGACCAGCAGTTGGTGCGAGTCGTAAGACCAGCAGTTGGTGCGAGTCGTAAGACCAGCAGTTGGTGCGAGTCGTAAGACCAGCAGTTGGTACGAGTCGTAAGACCAGCAGTTGGTGCGAGTCGTAAGACCAGCAGTTGGTACGAGTCGTAAGACCAGCAGTTGGTGCGAGTCGTAAGACCAGCAGTTGGTGCGAGTCGTAAGACCAGCAGTTGGTGCGAGTCGTAAGACCAGCAGTTGGTGCGAGTCGTAAGACCAGCAGTTGGTGCGAGTCGTAAGACCAGCAGTTGGTGCGAGTCGTAAGACCAGCAGTTGGTGCGAGTCGTAAGACCAGCAGTGTACTTCTGGAGTATTTAATGACCCCATTTGCGGGCAAATCTTTGTTCTCTGATCACCGGGAAGTTCATTCCTCAGCTGAGTTTGAGAGGACCATACTCTCACTCTTCTTCTTCCTCTTCTTCTTCTTCTTCTTCTTCGTTCATCCTCAGATCAAGGTACCGCTTTTTCTTACAAAGGACACCGTTGTTTGTAAGGATGTTGTTATTATCTCCATACAGCTTGTGTCTCATATCTGTCTCGCGAGGCCAGTATTGTTCTCTTTTCTTGCAGCTTTGTAGGATGTGTTCCACGGTCATGGTATGCTCCCCTCATGGGCACCTGCCATCTGTCCCAATCCTCATTTTGTTGTAAAGACCCTTGAGTCTGTTATGCCCAGTTCTCAGTCTGAAGATGATGACTTGCTCTTTTCTAGTTAATTTAAAGTAGCTGTCTTCTTTTCGGAAGTCGGGGTGTTGATCAGCCCATTTTACCCTGAAGTTGGCTTTAATTATGGTCTTGACCTCATTATATATGATGCGCAGGTCTGTTTGTGGGGATGCTCCTCCACTCTTTGCTAGTTTGTCTTCAGCTTCATTGCCTTCAATATTGCAGTGTGATGTGATTCACTGCATGGCCAACCTTGGGTGTTTTCTGAGTTCTCTTCTTCCCTTTACCCTCTATGGTTTCTACCATCTCAGAGGTTTTGGCTTCTTTTCGTGGTGGAATTTGGGAAGTTTGTTTAAGATCTCTTACCACTGCCTGGCTTATAATTTGGCCTGCTCTTGCAAGATCTTATATTATTTAAATGAAGTGGTTGTTCTTTAATCTCTTTCTTACCGTGCGATTTATCATGTGATGTATTAGGTAATCTGGCATTCGTTTGAAATTTTCCCCTTGCTGGAGTGTTTTTTGGTCTACGTGCGTCTCCATACTTTCGATTCTAGCCTACGGTTGCCCCCAACCGGCCAAAACAGCAGGATGTTTATTGATACCATGTTTATATATGGTTTGACGGGGTAGTACACGGTCACCGTAACAGTTGCATCTTGTCAGGAAAGAGGCAGGGGATGGCCTATTTAGAGTCCATGAGCCAGGCGCCGCCCCTCTCGCAGCCTTGTGTCGGGGTATGTATTTGTCACGTGGCCCGAGTAACATTTTTCTCCAATTTTAAAGCAGGTCTCGTTTTACGCTGTCTATCCACCTTTTCATCGGCCTACCTCTCACCCTTCTTTCTGATGTTCTTATGTAGAATGTTGCATGAACAATGTTTTTACCAACACGAGTCATATATTGACGTCCAAGCAAGTCACTCACAAATGAAAGATATGAGGTATCAGGTGTAATGCACACTCGTCTTTATTGTACGACGTAATATCCTGGACAATGAACAGACGATTGAAGAAGAGAATCGATTCCTCTGAAATGTGGATAAATAAAAGAATGGGACGTGTCTTCGGAATAGAAAAAAAACAAAACAAACGAGTAAGGAAGTCTTGGAGAAATAAGGGGCGCAAATAGAATTGATGAACGACATCAAAGACAGATTAGATATCTTTGTCACATCAACAGACATAACACCTTGCTGACACATATGCTAGAAGGAAAAGTGGAGGGAACATGTGTAACAGTTCCAGTCGGAGCATGAGCGTTTAGGGTAGGGTTGATGTGGTCGGCGACTCTGAGAACAAAGGTACCTGAATGTGTGCCAAGGTCACTCACCGTCTTGACACTATGTCTACAAAGGAAAACTGGTAGGGGGTAGGAGCTGACCACTCTGGCGTTCCAATTTGAGTAGTGGGAAGTTAGTGACAGACAGAGGCCAGCAGGTCTTGCTGTGACATTTTGAGTGACAGGAATTCAGAGTGATTCGTGCTAATAACAACTAAATGGAGGTAGATTAAAACTAGAGGATGGCTGGGTCAGACATCCCACAGAGGACCATTGGACAGCTCTGATGCTGCTTGAGACAATATAATACTAGACAAAGTTTAACTCGAGAGACTGGCCATGGAGAGAGAGAATTTAGCTAGGGGTCTGTTTAGCTCGCCTACTTTATAGAAGAGCGATTGATAGGCTGTTTTACGAATGTTAGAGAGATATAATAAAGTGCAGGGTGACGGAATCAGCATACGCCTTTGAGTCGTGGTCAGTCGCTCTATAAGGTGTGTGTTGGGCGCCCTTTGAATAGAAGAGATCTTGATGTGTGTGTTGTGTGTGAAGGACACCGAGGGAATAATGTATGTTCCTGGGTGTGTATATACGAAGATCGATTGAGTGTGTATCGATTACATGTGAGTATCCGTTGAATAGATTGAATGTATAATGTCAAGATTACCCGTCTGAGGGGATCGGAGTGTGAGTGAATACACAGAATACGATCGTGAAGACGAGTTTTTGAGAGTGTGTTGAGGGTGCAGATAAGGGGAGGGGAGTGTGTGGCTAGAACTGGGTTGAGTTAGTTTGGGGCAATATTCAATAGCTTATGCGTATAACATCCGCGTAGTTATTAAATAATACAGATAAATTATGAGATATGACTATTTAGTTAAGATATATATCTTGTGTTGTTTGTAATCTCATTGCACTCACTTCAATAATATTGTGTATGTTCATTTGTAATAATATCGGTTTTGCTGTTTTGTTTGCTAAATGTTGGTTTAGTTGATATTCATGTAATACATCTTCTTCTTCTTCGTTCGTTCTCAATCTCCCACTACCAAACCCTGAAAGGGCTTAAGTAGCAGAATGTAGTCCAGAGAACGGAATGCGTTGTGTCGTAGTTTACAGCTTGGCTGCAATATTTGCACCTTTCGGTCCAACACATCCGACTTCAGAAAGCATTTTTTGAGTACCGGGTTAGCATTCCCTCTTCGATCTCTTCTCCTTAGCCAGTCTGCCCTGCTGCAGCCTGTTATCCAGGATCACCGCGTGGAGCTGTAGAAGGGTCTTGGCTGCTATGGTTCGCTGGCCCTGACGCTAGCAGTCAGCTATGGGTCGCTAACCACTGCAGCTCATGTGCTGCTCAGCATCTTGATCCCAAGTAATAAATTTATTACCTGCCGTTTGATATGTTATATGCTGTGTGTGGTCGGGAATGATGTGGATGCATGTGGTAACATTATAGTTAGAAAACCCCAGTGAAAACCTGGACTCTGCTACACATGTTCCAGAGATATACAACGTTATATGTCCGAGGAAAACATCAACAGATGGATAGAGCAAATCTTGACAGATTGTACCATCTAGGCAAGATACACAGGACATTGGAGATCGATTGCAGTCGATCTTCGCTGTGGAGATGGCGTATGAAAACTGAACCAGTACTAAAAACGACGTTGGCAGGCCGATATCTGAGTTACTGGAACATTGTTCAGAGTTTCTCAATCAGGTTGGGGATGGCTGCTAGATATGTGGTACACCGCTGGCTTCTCACAGAAAGGGTATAGGGTTCAAACCCCGTTATTGGGATCAAGATGCTGCAGCGGTCAGCAACCCAGAGCTCACTGCTAGCGTCAGGACCAGCGAACCAGAGCTGACTGCTAGCGTCAGGGTCAGCGAACCAGAGCTGCCAAGACCCTTCTACACCTCCACACGCTGATCTGGTATAACAGGCTGCAACAGAACGGATCGAAGAGGGAAGGCTAACCCGGTAGCCAAAAATGCCTGCTGAAGTCAGATGTTTCGGACCGAAAGGTGTAAATATCGCAGTCAAGTTGTAAACAACGACACAATGCATTCCGTTCTCCAGACAACACCCTTCTTCTTGCCAAGCCATTCTCAGGGGCTTGGTAGTGGGAGATTGGGAACGTTCAGGGCTTGGTAGTGGGAGATTGAGAACGTTCAGGGCTTGGTAGTGGGAGATTGAGAACGTTCAGGGCTTGGTAGTGGGAGATTGAGAACGTTCAGGGCTTGGTAGTGGGAGATTGAGAACGTTCAGGGCTTGGTAGTGGGAGATTGGGAACGTTCAGGGCTTGGTAGTGGGAGATTGGGAACGTTCAGGGCTTGGTAGTGGGAGATCGGGAACGTTCAGGGCTTGGTAGTGGGAGAATGGGAACGTTCAGGGCTTGGTAGTGGGAGATTGGGAACGTTCAGGGCTTGGTAGTGGGAGATTGGGAACGTTCAGGGCTTGGTAGTGGGAGATTGGGAACGTTCAGGGCTTGGTAGTGGGAGATTGGGAACGTTCAGGGCTTGGTAGTGGGAGATTGGGAACGTTCAGGGCTTGGTAGTGGGAGATTGGGAACGTTCAGGGCTTGGTAGTGGGAGATTGGGAACGTTCAGGGCTTGGTAGTGGGAGATTGGGAACGTTCAGGGCTTGGTAGTGGGAGATTGGGAACGTTCAGGGCTTGGTAGTGGGAGATTGAGAACCAACGAAGAAGAAGAAGAAACCCCGCTATCGACGTGCTTTAGTCGACTAAGCTGTAAATGGGTACCTGGATTACTGTTAGGGAAGGAGAGTAGCGAATAAGGAAAACGGCGTCACAGACTCTGCAGGGTCTTCTAAACCAGTATAAAGATGTTAAGTTAAGTTAAGAAGCTAGTAGAATGAATGCCCGAACACACTTCATCCGCAACAGCAATGTCTGCTATGGGGCTACCTTTATCTTATATTTGACTGCGCGACCACCTTAACAAAATCTAAACATAGACACACATAAGCAACTCCATGTTATCAAAGCTGTATCTAGACCAAAGAATGAACACATCATACGCTGATATGTACAGTACATACTTTTACAAGCCGTGTCAAAGACTGTACACACAAAAAATGAATTGTGTAAAAAGCAACTAGGATGTGGATTATTAGCCCTCGTTACCTTGCGATACCGGTGCTTTATCTCTTAACCTGGTTCCGGCTTGCCCAAACCACTGTATACTGTGGTAACAACCATGCAAAGCAGCGTGCACTGAAAAGACACACAGGTTCTCAAAACTTGGGTCTTCGTTATACTTGTAGTTGAGTCTATTCAGTTCAGTCCATTCCGTGACCTCTTGGAATCGTTGGGCCTCCCATGTTGACACATTACAATGCTGCGCCACCCCGTCTGTGGTTGTTTGTTGTGCCTTCTTGGGTCGTCATGGACGTCTCCGCCTTTGCTTGCCCTGTAGCAAGACCCTTAGACCTCGAGACGGGGCCATGCCAGCTTTTGATCATTGTGAGGAGATCGTTGTTAAGTCCACTTGTACTCTCGATTCTTCGTCGTACTTCATCATTTGTAATACGGTCTTTGTAGGTGACATTTAGGAGTCATCTAAAACACCGTCATGGCCTGAATTCTTCTCTATGGGATTGATGTAAGGGTACATGTTTCACAGGCGCAGATGAATAACGAAATAAAAAGTGAGCGCATTAGTCTGACCATTATGGCGAGGGAGAGTCGTTTAACTTTCCATATAGGTTTCAATCATGCAAGCGCTACTGTTGTCTATGCTACTCTGGTCAGGAAGCGATTCACTGTTTCTAACTCGTGTCCATTTGCTTTGATCACAGCGTTGATTCCTACAGTGTTGTCGGTGATTCCTTCAGTGTTGTCGTTAATTCCTTCCCCGTGTTGTTGATCATCAACTTTGTGTGTTCTGCGTTATGTCCATACCATAAGCCGTGTTGTTACATCCAACCCATTAGCTGGAAGTAAAAGTTGTATATTGTCAGTTAGGGTTAGAAGAAATGTTCTGTGTGTAAGATGTGGCTGTATGTTCCGTGTGTAAGATGTGGCTGTATGTTCTGTATGTAAGATATAGTTGTGTGTAAGATGTGGCTGTATTTTCCGTGTGTAAGATGTGGCTGTATGTTCCATGTGTAAGATGTGGCTGTGTGTAAGATGTGGCTGTATGTTCTGTGTGTAAGATGTGGCTGTATGTAAGATGTGGCTGTATGTTCCGTGTGTAAGATGTGGCTGTATGTAAGATGTGGCTGTATGTTCCGTGTGTAAGATGTGGCTGTATGTTCCGTGTGTAAGATGGGGCTGTATTTTGGGGACAACTTGAAGCGATATCAGAACCCTGGTAAGACACCTTTTTTGTCAATCTTAAATAAAAACAAAAACCAGTCTGCAAACAGCGTGTCAGTTGTAGTGGCAATCGGCTTTTATTCATCAGTACTATAACAAGATGGCGGCTTCTTGCTATGACGTAAATATAGACATGCACAAAGACACCAACGACCAAAGCCAAGAGATACCCCTTTCATGTGTTTAAGTGTTAAATGTATCGAGCACATCAATGATCATCGTGCCATTTCGTGTTGAGCAGGTCGTAAGAGGCGAATAACTGTGTGACATGACATAATACCGGACATGGTTATGTGGTTTGTTAAGACCAGCATTGATGGCGCCTAACAGGTTGCGATTATATTTTGCTCCATTAAGATGGACTGGTGCATCGGTCCCAACGCAGCGGAATACTAAGCTGCTCCAGCCTAGTCCGCTGATTAGGAACCCTCCTCCCAGCTACATCCAGCTCACGCCAGAGCTGGGACCCGGACATGGGCATCCATAGAAGTAGATGTTGACTAAGAATAAGAAAATATTCATCTGTTTGTATTTTGAAAGTTTAGCTCCGTGCTGTTTGGTGGTCATCATCCATGCCAGATTATGTTGTGATTGTTTGCCATCTTGCAAAAATGAAATGTTCATTAACAGTACACAGACCTTACCCCCAAAAGCAACATCGAAAACAGATGGCGGCTCAACTTAACTTAACGTCTTTATACTGGTTTAGAAGACTCTGCAGAGTCTGTATACAACCAGTTCCATTTACATTACCTTGCTCTAAAAGCTATGCGCATCCAAAATTATTCTCAAACGCATAGACTGTCCCTGCTTCCACCACCTCCCTTGGCAATGCATTCCAAGCATTCACCACTCTCTGACTTAAAAAATACTTCCTAATATCTAATCTGGACCTCTCTTTAGTCAACTTGTAGCTGTACCCTCTTGTTCTTGTGGGTGGCTGTATTTAAAAAAAAACTTGTTATAGTCTAATTTATCCATTCCTCTGATAATCTTATAAACCTGTATTAAGTCACTACGAATTCTTCTCTTCTAGATACTGTAGGCCGGTTTTTTTAGTCTTTCCTCATAACTGTAATTCTGAAATCTCACTATCAGTTTTGTCGCTCTTTTTTGTATTCTTTCCTGCATTGTTTATATCCCCTCTCTGATAAGGACATCTGTACACAGTACTCCAATCTGGGTCTAACTAATGCTTTATACAGTTTGACTATCACTTCCTTGTTCCTTTTTTAAATATTTCTTTTTAGCATCCCTAACATTGCATTTTCCTTTTTTTGCTGCTACTTGAACTTGCTTCCACACCTTACATGTATGATCTATTATAACCCCTAGGTCCCTTTCTTTATCTATCTTTCTAATATTGTTTTTTCCCCATTATGTTATTATGTTCCATATTGGATCTACCCATGTGGATGACTGTACATTTATCTACATTAAACTCCATTTGCCAGCTTACATACCATTCTCGAATTTGATCTAAATCCGATCTCAATATATCCACTTCTGCTTTAGATGAGACACTACTGCATAGTTTTGTGTCATCAGCAAATTTTGCAAACGTGGATCTCATATCAATGTCCAAATCATTTATATATATATCAAGAACAAAATTGGACCCAAAACCGAGCCCTGTGGCACTCCACTTTTCACTTCACACCACTCAGAGTACTCCTTATTTATACCCAGCCTCTGCCTTCTTCCCGTTAACCAATTTTTAATCCATTTGGCAACTTCCCCACCTATTCCATGTGATTTTAACTTTCGAAATAATCTTTGATGAGGTACTCTATCAAAGGCCTTTGCAAAATCTAGATAAATAACGTCCACTGGCTCCCCTTTATCTATCATTTTGGTAACCTCCTCCATGAATTCGAATAGATTTGTTAAGCATGATCTCCCTCTAGTAAACCCATGCTGACTATTTCTAATTAGATTAAATTTGTCTAAATGCATTACAATGTTTGCTTTGATTATTGACTCAATTTACAGACTATGTTCGTTAAACTCACTGGTCTGTAGTTCGCTGGATCTGCTTATTTGCCCTTTTTGAATAAGGGGATCACTCCTACATCTTTCCAATCCCGTGGAACAATCCCTTTTGCAAGTGATTGAGAACATAATATAGCCAATGGTTTTGTTAATTGGTCTCTAATTTCAAACAGCAATTTTGGATGAATACCATCTTGACCTGGACATTTATTCACTTTCAAACTCTCCAATTTTTAAAAAACCATTTCCTCTGTAATACAGATTGATCTTAATCCCGCTGTATCCATGTCTCTTTGAAAAATATCTATAGGTTATGGGATCTTGGAGCAGTCCTCTTTTGTGTAGACTGTGCCAAAGTACTGATTGAGCAGATTAGCTTCCTCCCTATTCTCACTTATAATTTTCCCTGTACTGTCTATGAGAGGGCCTACTTTGTCTTTCGTTCTTTGTTTATTTCTAACATAAGAGAAGAAGCTTTTACTATCAGTCTTGATCCTCTCAGCAAGTTTTTTTTTCGAAGTCCATTTTTGCTGTTTAATTCGCTTTCTGAGATATTTATTGCTTGTCAAAATATTTCAAATATGTTACTTTTGATTTACCTGCCTCTATATATTTTTTCCATGCTTTATTTGTTAGCTCTTCTACATTTAACTACAAATTTAGTTATTCACTTTTAACGCTTGGGGTTTACCTCCCTACATGGAACACATTCCTCTTTTAGCGTTTCTAGAACTATTTTAAAACTCCATCACTCCTGTTCAACATCTGTTCCTCCGACAATATCTTTTCAGATTACGTGGTTCGCTGCCTCTTTCATCCTCTTAACATCTGACTTAGAGTAGTCAAATGTTCGCGTATTTATGTTTACTTCTTTCCCTGCAAAAAGATCCCAACTTGACCTCAAACTAGTGCCTACATCTATCGTGCACATCTAATCCATTTTAATGGAAAGTCCATCCCTGGTCACGAATACTGAGACTGAGGGAGGGAAGGGGGGGGGGGGGGGGGGGTGTGCGTATGAAACCTCAAGAACAACAGCAAAGTGTGTGGCATACTAGAAACGTATCGAGACATCAAGGAAAGTCACGACTGGCCACCGTGTGAAAGGGTTGGGGTTTCACCGTACTTCATGCAAATGAAGGATGGACAAGGAAAAGCTTGACAGTTTGCACATCAATGCAAGAGATGTTGGAGCGCTATTGCAGTCGATCTGCTATGTGGAGATGGCACTTGAGCGGAACGAAATAAGACATCCTTCCGACAGACTCCAATGGGAAAACCCGAAATATTTATATTTGTTGAAATAGTTGAAGTAATGGATTATTGTCCTTGACCTTTGCTCAACAGCGAGTCCAATATCGAAATGGTTGACATCGATGACAAGAAAGAAAGGCGAAGGGCACAGAATGTCAAGGCTGCGCAGAGGTCATATCAGGCCAAGAAGAAAGAACGAGAGAGTTTGCTGCAGGTCTGTTTATCTCTATTTATTTCATTTGTTGGTTTCTACAAAATTCCTTCAGCTCCTCTTGGAGCACACGTTTTAAACAAATACACGCCACGATCAATTTGTGGGTCGCTAAGTGGTCTCGGGATAATGTCCGCCTCGGGTACCGGAGGTCGCGGGTTCGAATCCCGGGATTATTCTTCACGTGGATCTTCTGGTAAAGATTCCCCTGATCTCTGGGTAGTGAGATCGAACCCCTGATCTCTGGGTAGTGAGATCGGACCCCTGAACTCTGGGTAGTGAGATCGGACTCCCGTGTTCAGTGTCGAGAACGTTAACCATTCCTTGGCAGTTAGAAATCGAAAAGAGTAGGCTTAACGGCCGCTGTCCGAACAAAGTTAAAACATTCTAGCTAAAAATCTACCCACAATTATTTGTACCTTCCCCCAGATTGTTTGTTAAGAGCAGTATAGATGGCGTCTAACAGGCTGCGGGTCTTCTTAGCTCCAGTGTGTGAGTCTATTAAGTTGGACTCGTACATCAGTTAAACTACACTCCATGAAACTGGTTGTATACAGACTCTGCAGTCTTCAAAACCAGTCTAAAGACGTTAAGTTAAATGTTTCAGAGCTATATAATAGAACTGGCTTTACGTGGGAGTTATTATTTCTGTGTTGGACGTAGTCCTTCTGATTTCTAAAAGTTCTTCAAATTCAATTTAAGTTTTTATTTTGATCTTATTCTATGTTGTTTATATCGCTACCAAGAATGATCAAATATGTCACATCCTGGGCAGGATGTCTCATAAGACAGTTACATTCCCACAGTCCTTGTTCATATCTATGCATTCCAGGCACAGGTTCCTATTTGAAAGCGCTCAGAAAGCTGACCTTCATGTAGAGCTCTCTCTCTCTCTCTCTCTCTCTCTCTCTCTCTCTCTCTCTCGCACCTCTTCTACTTCTTTTGAGGTGTAGAAGTCTTGGTGAATATACTTGTAATCGAATACACGTTGATTGACATGTTGTTGTCTTTTGTAAAGTGTAGGGGGCGCTGACGTTTGGTCTTCATGCATGCCACAATTTGGTAGGAATTTCCTAGAAATGTGTTTTCGGGACAGCGGCTAACAGCCTGTTTGTTTTTTTTCCCAACTGTCGTGGGTTCTTTTGCATGTACGGCGGGTACACGGGACCTCAGAATAGGAATAGACCACCGATCCTCCTTTGAGACGTTGGAACGCCTGACACTAGTGGGATAAGAACACCCACCGTTCCGAGCTTTCCTTTCTTGAGAAGCGAGCGCATACCTCTCAGCTATAGCGTCTACGCCACACCCCCTTCTCCAACATTTCATATATGCCTACACTTGTTAGTGAACTTCAGAGTTATTCCATGGTGATTCTCTGTCTAAGTTGACAAATATTTTTCAATAGTTCACGATCCGATATCAGGTGTGATGAGTTCCACTCAACACTGAAACTTTTCTTCTTTCCTTCGTCGGCGTTCGTCCTGAAACGAAAGTTGTGTCGTAGTTTACAGCGAGGCTGTATCATCTCCGTTTTTGGACCCAACATATTCAGTTTTAGCACGGCATTTGTGGGATCAGGTTTATCGTTTCTTAACAATGCCCTTCTCCTAACCAGACTACGCGAGTGCAACCCGTTTTTAGAACCGACACTTTGAAGCGAAATAGCGTCGTCAGACGTCGTGTGAAGGTGTAGTTTTCAGTCGTGTGCCAGCTTTGTTGCCAATGTTGGTGTCATTCCGTATTTCTTTTGACACTACTGGTCACATTCTGATGAGGTCCTCCATTGTTTCAATTTTAGCAGACGAAAATTCACTGGTGGCTTGCCGGGCCAATACCAGTTGTTCTTTACTTAGCTTAAAGTCTGGGTAGTGAGATCGGACTCCTGATCTCTGGGTAGTGAGATCGGACTCCTGATCTCTGGGTAGTGAGATCGGACTCCTGATCTATGGGTAGTGAGATCGGACTCCTGATCTCTGGGTAGTGAGATCGGACTCCTGATCTTTGGGTAGTGAGATCGGACTCCTGATCTTTGGGTAGTGAGATCGGACTCCTGATCTTTGGGTAGTGAGATCGGACTCCTGATCTTTGGGTAGTGAGATCGGACTCCTGATCTCTGGGTATTGAGATCGGACTCCTGATCTCTGGGTAGTGATATACTGGTTTAGACAACCAGTTTCTTATTCCAGTCTCTTTAAAAAGTGACCAGGACGATTGTTTATGCCACCTGAAATCTCCCATGCGCAGTCGTGCTGGAGGGTTCTGGGATGGTGGATCTGGAGTTGGCATTAGCCATCTCTTTCCTGATCAGGGGGTCAGTACTGATCAGGGTCGTTGGTTTTACTACTTCTGTCCGGCTGCAGCACCGCTCCCTCTGCCGGGAGATTGCAGCCTTCCCCTGTACATACACTGTACGGACGTTCGTTCCAGCTACACAATCTGGAGAATTTCATAGAAGAATGCAGGTTATTAGCAACTCTCTCTCTCTCTCTCTGCATCGCGTCAATAGACCTCTTGACAGATGACCTTCAAATTAGATTGTATCTTTAATTTGATTAGATATGTCCATGTTTGTTAAAGTTTATGTAGCTTAAATACTCTACAGGATGAGGTAGCCTTCTACGCGTCCAACCATCCTTCGTCACCTATTACGACATGCTTGCAAGTTTAAAGTGTACTATTCTTTGTTCCCCTTTCCGGCAGCACTCTGGCGAACTGATCCTTTGACCTCAGAAAAATGTCAGACCTGCTGCAATAAAGTCTATTACAGTTCATTACTTTTTCATCTGACGTTAACATATTTATTTTTCCACCAGAAAAACACGGAGTTGATGGAAACCCAAATGAGACTTCTGCACGAGAAATGCAGGCTGGAGGAGCGGCTAAGAAAGCTTCAGCATGTCATAAACAGCATGGACCATACTTTGGTCACGTGTTCAAACATCAACCTAGCGACGAATCGAAAGAGAAGAGCGCTACACGAAGTCAACATTAAGAACACCACAAAGAGTAAATCACAATATGATGGTAACCAGGTGTTGGACCTGTCCCTCAGCGGGGAATGTCTGTCATTGAATGCTGACCACTCAGGTTTGAACAATTCAAACGTTGGTGGACATAACCACGAAACAATGAACATAGTTATTGTAGACACACCGAATAGCTCCAACGATGAGCACATCCTTGACTCATCTTCCTTGGGGATCGGAGCTACGCAGGAAGTCTCCGTAGAGCCATGCGTACTCACTAGGGGAAGTAGCCACATCATCGGTATCTGTTCTCGGCAAGATGACCATGTCTTCCTTTCTGCCTCGAAGAAGACCAAGCGGGCCAAAGGGCAAGAGAGCCGCCCGATACGAGGGTGTGGTTCGGATGCTCTGAGAAAGCAGAGATCTGACTATTCTATTATAATAAAAGACAATTATTAATAAACTGCGGAAATGAGGTGTGTCTGCAGCAGTTAGGTAGTTTTGCTAACTTTTGATAGAAAAGCACTTTCTAACGTGGCCGTAGCTAAGGGGCTCACACCATTTCCCTAGGGTTTTGTCATTTGAAAAAATGTGTATATATAAGATATACAACTTATAGCAGGACTTTATTTGTTATTGCTGAGGTCCTTACCTTTAGTCTTATATATGGCCGTGCAGTTGTTCTTTAGTTGTCGACTGAAAACGTTTTTATGGCTCATTACACATTACAATGTATGGGTTTAGGCAACACACTAAACGCGTTAGAATGAATGGGTCAGTAGTAGTAGACACTAGGCATGTATCAACACTACACACTAGACTTGCATCATCACTACACACGTTAGAATTAATGGATCAGTAGTAGACATTAGGAATGCATCAACACTACACAATAGACTTGTATCATCATTACACACTACACGCGTTAGAATTAATGTGTAAGTAGTAGACACTAGACTTGTATCAACACACTAGACTTTAGAATTGATGGGTCAGGGCTATATACTAGACATGTATTGACATTAGACGTGCTCTGAGAATCACAGTGGCCATGTTCATATGTCACACATAAAAAATCTTCTATCCTAAAAATGTAAGACCACAATTTTTGCTCTTAGTAGTAGTGTCCCCTTTCAGTCAAGACTGACTATAGGATGATGTGACCTTGTCATGTTCACTCTCAACTGAGTTTCGGGTTTTCTTTGTTTTTGTGAAACAAGAGCTTCTCTTTCTCCCCCCCCACCCCCACCCCAAGCATGAGATGGCTCTTCAAGGTACATCTCCACTTGAATTAGTCTGCACGCAACTTGGTCTTCCCAGGATGTCAGACTCATGTCCAGGGCCATCATATCACTCTTACACACATCTGTGACCCTCAACTGGGGTTGACTGACTGTTATAATGCTATCCACCAACTGTGAATAGAGGAGATCTTTGGGAATACGACCAATGTCCTCCATGTGACGAACATGACCAAGCCATCGTAGTCTTCGCATGGGAGACCGATGCAAGAGTGCATCTCACATTTGTCACTCTGTCCAGCCATGTAATTCTAAGTATGGATTCCAGGCACCATAGATGGAAGGCGTTAAGCATGTGCTCTCATATGGCATAGGTTTCCCAAGTATCGTTACCATATAAGAGCATGCTAATTTAACATACGTTGTAAACCATGGTCTTAATTGTAATTTTATGGTTTTCTCAAGTCAAGCGAGCATATGTAGCAGCAGCTTTGCCAATGCGACTGTCTACTAAAGGTACCATATGTAGTGACACATTGATCCACTCTGTCAAACCCATTCATGCATTGATTGTAGACATTGCTCATCAATGGTTTTCTCTTCATTTGGCTGGAGTAGTTGGTGATTTATCTGGTCTTCACTTGTCTACACATTAATAAATCAAGGTTGTGGTGGTACTGAAGGTAAACAGTTGATTTTTAAAAAAAAACAAGTAATGGCTCAGCGATCGCACAAGGCAGTAATGTTATAGTAACAAGAACATAACTTGGGTTCGGTTTTGTTTTCATCTTAGTGCAGTCATTGAGCCGTTAGACGAAGCAAAAAGCATTTTCTGTTGAGCCAGTTTTCATTTCATTCCAGTGTACCTTCTTTGACAAGTGATTACCATTTACGTTAATGGCTACCCAGTCTACATTGGCAAGCTCTGATCTAGATGTATCATCTCTAATAATGAAGGATTTAGCTTTACCTTTCTGCTTTTTCCTAGAACTGGATTTCCTAGTACTGGTACTAGAGAGATCAAAATCTTGGATGCACAAAACTTAGAATAGTATCAGCACTTGATGATTTTTGGTCATTGTATTGCTTTTAACTTCTCATTTGTAATTATTTTGTATACTTGTAAATAATGTAAGATTTTGCTGTGGTCTATTGAGTTGTTTGTGTGCTACATATATACACTTTTACAAGGACACGTGTTTTCAAAGTATTTGGAGCACATCTATACCAGACAATTACAAAGACAAACAGTATTTGGGGCACATCTAAACCAGACAATTACAAAGACAAACAGTAATAGGAACTCTATAGGCTCATCAAATTTGGGTACACAATACTGTCATAGCTGGGAGCGGAGTGGAGGATAAGCCTTGAATTCCAAATAAATACTCATACAGTGTGTATCTCAAATAGTCCAACTGCTGACCTTCAGTATATCTGTTTCTGCTGACAGGAGACGAGGTAACAGACAGGTGCTCGATAACTGATGCTTCATACATAGATGAGACTTGTCAACCTCAAAAGCAGCTCACATATGAGAAGGAAAAGGCAATATTTGAAAGCACCTAGTGAATGTCATGTGAGATGAAGGTGATTCCTACCTGAGGAAACCTAAGACAATCTGGGTAGATGTGAGACTGATCAGCATTAAAGACTATTCAAGAAGAAGTAATACGTCTTTTTAGTTGCTCCTCTTTTAGCCATTGGGGTGTAGAGAGTTTTTGTATATCCATGCAATCGAGTATGCAGAAAAACAAGTGACTGACCTGTTGTATCTTTGCATGATGCATGGTTGCTTCCTTCTGGCCTTCGTGCAGGACACTATTTGGTAGGAATTATGTTACCTTCAGAATTTTTGATTGGATAACAACTAACAGCCTGCTCTTTCAGATTTTCAACTGACAATGTTTCTGTTTTAAGCACACCATATACATGGGGCCTCCAAGTTTATCGTCCGTATCCGATAAGATAAGACGACAATCTCACCTTCCTTGACCAGGTGACACTTTCAACTTGCAGGATTCAAATACCCACCATTTGACATTTTCATTTCTTGAGAGGCAAATGCCTTACCTTTCAGATATAGTGACGGTGACCCTTGAGGAGAAATACTCTGCAGACCACCTGTTGCCTTCCAGGTAAGCTGGGAACATCCAGCCGAAGGCTAGGGCAAGTTAACCTGAAGACAAATATTTGCTGAATGTGGATATGCCAGACTGAAAGGTGCAGAAATCGCAGTTAAACTGTTTAATGTCTCACAAAGTACTGTATACTCGACTCAAAATCACACAAGAAATTCCTTCCACGTGACAATCTTGCCTCAAAGCAAGAAGTAAACATGTTTTGGAAATCTGTGAATAACAATCTTTCATCATGACAATCTTGCCTCAAAGCAAGAAGTAAACATGTTTTGGAAATCTGTGAATAACAATCTTTCATCATGACAATCTTGCCTCAAAGCAAGAAGTAAACATGTTTTGGAAATCTGTGAATAACAATCTTTCATCATGACAATCTTGCCTCAAAGCAAGAAGTAAACATGTTTTGGAAATCTGTGAATAACAATCTTTCATCATGACAATCTTGCCTCAAAGCAAGAAGTAAACATGTTTTGGAAATCTGTGAATAACAATCTTTCATCATGACAATCTTGCCTCAAAGCAAGAAGTAAACATGTTTTGGAAATCTGTGAATAACAATCTTTCATCATGACAATCTTGCCTCAAAGCAAGAAGTAAACATGTTTTGGAAATCTGTGAATAACAATCTTTCATCATGACAATCTTGCCTCAAAGCAAGAAGTAAACATGTTTTGGAAATCAACGACTAAACAGTCCTTTTACTTCTCTTTGTTTGTAAATACGTAAAAACAATTATTAAACAACTGCTACGGGGTGTAGTGGCAGAGCACTCATTTTTCAAGGCAAAGGTACACGGTTCAACTCTCACTACCGGCATACTTCTGTCAACCCAGCTGTATAGAGGGTTCATTTGTAAACGGGTACCTGACCTAATGTTAGGAGAGAAAGGCAGCAAGGAAGGGAACTGGCCACCAAACATCACACAAGCTGTAGCTTGGTATAATGAAGTCTCCAACACTTAATCAGCGACAGCAGTTTCTGCTATGGAATTTATTATTACTCAAGGACAAATGGCACAGAGAACACACAGAGTCTGCTATCACAGAGAACATGCGACTCATGACCAAGAATAAATAATAAATAAGTGATAATATTCAGGCAACTGCAGACTCAGATACCAGTTATTCAACATTTAAAACTCAGACATGTTCCTGTGTTAGGAGGACAAACTCAGACATGTTCTTGTGTAAGGAGGATAAACATACTGTAAAATACATTCCCTAGGTAAGTCGATTCCATGAGATGAGAACAGTGACAGGACTAACTTCTGCAACACAATTATAGAATAAAATATTTGGTGATGAAACAAGACTGAGACCGACTGCTAAGTCTATACGAGGAAGAGACAGCGAAGTCAAGAGACAGCGAAGTCAAAGAAAACGAAGTATGCAATTTGTCCGGATGCTTAGAAAATACTTTGCTCTGTTTATGACTGCTAGAATTTATCTACTACTCCATCTCTTGCTTTTCTAAGTTTTATTTCTTAACTCGCTGTTATTGTACTTATATTATATAACATAAACAAGAGATTATACATGAACAAATGATAACAAAGGTGAAAAGACAAGAAGAATACAATGCACCTGTGTGCTTGGAAAATAACTTTGTTGATCATTTCACAGTCATTATTTACCATACTAATGCTTGTTTATCTAAGTTTTATTTCCTATCTTGTTTGTAATGTACTTTATTTTATGATAACTTTAATATCAGTATGAGATTGTACTATGACACTATAGCAGCTACTGTTCATGTTGGCTGAAAAACATGAGCAAGGGTGAAATGGATTTTTACGTGACAATAGACATATCAACACATGTAAACAGCTATACAACAAACATAAACAACAATACAACTGAAAACAGCCAAACAAACAACATGCAGTGAACCAAACTCTGTGTATCAGGATTTATAAATGATCAATGAGTGACGAAACGACAACTAGTTGGAGTGAAAGTGAGCCAAATATATTAGTTAATGCATTAACTGATTAAATGTGATTAGCCAATATGTGATTGTTCCTAAGATACTGCATAATCTGATAGGTCGGCTGGTGCAAGTTATACCCAAATGTATTGTATGTTCTATAAATTCCTTCTGCTATAGACATATACATCTAGCTCACGCCAGAGCTGGGACCTGCACAGAGGCATCCAAACCTCTAGAAGCACAGGTCAACAAAGACATGCAGCTACAACCTGATTGTGTCAAATAAATTGCTACACAAACCAACACTAAAAAAGCATACAAAGTGTTTTGGCGCAGGCTGTCTAAAGGAGGCCAACAGTAGTGATGGCCCTATACTCCAGCTGGAATGAACAAGGCACAACAAAGACATCCACATGTCACTTGCATTCATTTCATTCTGTCGTCGTCACTGTTGAACAGTTTGGCATTCTTCTTCTTCTTCGTTCGTTCTCAATCTCCCACAACCAAACACTGAAAGGGCTTAAGTCGCAGAATGTAGTCCAGAGAACGGAATGCGTTGTATCGTAGTTTACAGCTTGGCTGCGATATTTGCACCTTTTGGTCCAACACATCCGACTTCAGCAAGCATTTTTTGAGTACCGGGTTAGCATTCCCTCTTCGATCCCTTCTCCTTAGCAAGTCTGCCCTGATGCAGCCTGTTATCCAGGATCACCGCGTGGAGGTGTAGAAGGGTCTTGGCAGCTATGGTTTGCTGGCCCTGACGCTAGCAGTCAGCTATGGGTCGCTGACCACTTGCGCTGCTCAGCATCTTGATCCCAGTTTGGCATTCAATATGTGATGCTTCAGTACAAATTTACTTCAAATAACTAAGGTCCAAAGTTTTTGATGTTGCATATGATTTTAACACTGATAAAACAAAAGTGCTTAATGTACCCTGGAAATATTCTGGAGCTCAACTGAAAGACAATTATGGTTAAACTCATCATCATGTGGTGTGTGTCCACATAACATCACTCCCATCACAGTCCGTCTGAAAGAAACTCGATCTCTTGTCCAATCTCCAGCTTGCTCCAGAGTCTTGCCCAAGCATTCCTTGACATCTTGGTGCCATCTGCTTCTTGGTCAGTTTCTCTTGCCCGGCACCAAACCTTTTACCGTTCTCTTAAAATCGTTGTGAAATTTTGATGTGGCCAAAGTATTTAAATTTTCTATTCGTGATGGAATTTATGAGCCAGTTCTCCTTTATGCCCAACTCTTGTAGAATGTCTGCCTTCTTTTTTTCGGTGCATGGTATTTTGAGGACCTTTCTATATCATTTTGACTTGTTGGACTCAATTCTCTTCCTTGATATTTGGGTAACTGTCCATGTTTTGTAGCCAAATGCACAGGTTCTAAAAGTTTTTGCATTACCATCTTTCTGATTTCCTTTGAGCAACCGCCATTGTTGTCAATTCTGGAGCCAGATAATCGAAGTTCGTGACCTGTTCTATTTCCACACTCCCGAACTTGAATTTATGTTGACTTGTTTTGTCAGTGTTCATTTTTTTAGTTTTGTTTACAAAGAGGTTTTTATATTTTCTGCATATGGCTGTAATTAGCTGCTCTAGCGCCTCTGCACTGTTTGATAGTATCATCTGCACATATTATCTTTGGGAATTTCTATCCGCCGGTTGTAAAGAGAGAGTCACTTTGGATATTATCACCCTCTGTAACGTTCCTCATTATTCAGTGCACAAATGTTAAAAATTCAGCTATTATTATTATTAACTAATATTTAACTCGACAGACATATTTAGGTGTCAATCAACATTTTAAAAAAAAAAAGATTACTGTATGTCTATGTTCATTGCTCTCACGATATCAATTAAACAACAGGTTAAAGTTCACACGTTATCTCTGCTGGTTTTTGCAAAGGCAAGGGATGCTTGATTTCTTTGTGGGGAAATTTTCTTCCCACGAAAAGCTTTAATACATTTTTAAAATGTTTTCTAAAAGCCCCACTTTATTTAACACTAAATTACATTTTAGATGTCAATGTGACAACGTTGTCAGCATATAACAAATTTGGTTTTTGTACTAAGATTGACATTTGGTTTTTGTTTTGGTACATTGACTGACAAATGGACAGATGGTGAGAATTAGGAGTGTTGGTTCATTAAAATAATTGAGCATTTTTGTTCTTGTCTTTTGAATTATATTATCTCACTGCCTTAATTAAGATAATTTAACATTACAATTATACAAGAGTTGTACGCTTCCTGTATGGTGCAAATTGCTGGAGAGTAATGGACAAATAAATGTTCAACTTGTTATCTTTCCACACAACCTAAGTAAGTATCACTACATTTTCTGACAAAACACCATCGCCAACATGAAACTGCTTACTCAGAGTAACCAAGAAGATATGCACACCATTATAAGCAGTGGATGCTAGAGTTGTTCATGTCCACAGGACACATGCTGATGTCATCACTGTACTGTCACGCAGTGGACCTCAGAAGGAAGACAAAAGAGGGGCTGACCTAGACATCTTAGTGAAGAAGAATAAAAATGAATCACTCAACACCTTTTCAGCTTCCTGTGGAGCTTA
The DNA here is from genome assembly GCA_036924085.1 of Ariolimax columbianus. NCBI lineage: Eukaryota > Metazoa > Mollusca > Gastropoda > Stylommatophora > Arionidae > Ariolimax > Ariolimax columbianus. The sequence continues at coordinate 9,612,774 of JAVGWX010000002.1, forward strand.
GGTCTTCCAACAACAACATGCAAGTCATCAAATGTTGACATGTCAAAAGTTTTTGTGGCTTAAAGTTTCTACAGGATAGGGTAGCCAGCCCCATTGCTAACTCTCCTCAGTCACCTCTTAGTGTTTTATTTCTTTGCTTCCCATTTTGAAGAGTGGCTCCGGTGTGGATGGAGCAAGAGTATGTACAAACAGTGATCTACATGTGACTGCACCTATTAGCGAGTCATAAAATAGTTTAGCAAGTTGACAACGATGAAGCTACAAAGAACAGGCAGGAGATTCAGTGGCCTAAGGGTTGTGACCTTACTTTACAATTCCAACGCACAAGGTTCAAAGGCCTACTTGCACACATTGCCTCAACGATTGAACGCTGTCGCCTCTCCCTCTGATCATGCTGTCCATCTCCCCCGGCAAATTCCAGCCCACAAAATGCTTTGGCAGTCTGTGGGGACGATGGACGGAAATAGGCTGTGCTCATCATCAAGACATCCTCACAAAACCTGGCTAAAACAAATCGCCACCTTCCCAATAGAACTGCAGGCTGCCTGGGACGCAGCCTTGGACATGGTCATTCGACGTGACGGCCCTGGTCACCTAAATATACTATTGATTGGTTGAGGTCGAAATCACATCGTGATCAGTTGGATAAATTGAACATGTGGATTTTTTAATGGTATGATCTTTCTTTCAGTCGACCCAGCTGTAAATGGATACCTACAAAATGTGTGTTCTGTCTGGATGTGAATAGAAGAATAGACAAAATGGGGGGAAGGGGAAAGAAGAACAGATAAATATGGGGGTAGGGGAGCTGAGGGTGAAAGTAGAACAGACTTTGTACAAATAATAAGAGAAACATGTGAGGAGATAGACAAGTGTACACCATCATTCTCCCTTTTCTACCAGGCAAAATATACTGCTCAGACATGTTAGGGTCAGGCACAATATACTGATCAGACATGTTAGGGTCAGGCAAAATATACTGATCAGACATGTTAGGGTCAGGCAGAATATACTGCTCAGACATGTTAGGGTCAGGCAGAATATACTGATCAGACATGTTAGGGTCAGGCAGAATATACTGCTCAGACATGTTAGGGTCAGGCAAAATATACTGCTCAGACATGTTAGGGTCAGGCAAAATATACTGCTCAGACATGTTAGGGTCTGGCAAAATATACTGATCAGACATGTTAGGGTCAGGCAGAATATACTGCTCAGACATGTTAGGGTCAGGCAAAATATACTGATCAGACATGTTAGGGTCAGGCAGAATATACTGCTCAGACATATTAGTCAGGGTCAGGCAAAATATACTCACCTCCCCGCAGTTCTCAATGGAAACGGACTGTTTTCATGACAGCCTGACTAACTGGGTGAGGGATCCCTGTAGTAGTGAGCGACAGGCAGATGAAACCAAGCATAGCACAACCTCCTGGAGGACCCCAGTCCACTTTCATCAGCACGCTCGGGATGTGAGGAAAGCTACTGCAACCCGCCACTTAACGTCCTTTTCAGGGCGCACAAAAGAGTAAACCTACTCACTGTGGGCATTCACAAAGAACAACCTTCAATGGGAGCACTAGGATACTGTTACAATTGGCATGGGGGGTAAACACCTGATGAGACAACTGTACACAGGTGCATAAACTCACTTTCACATATGACACACGACAAAGAAATAAAACACAACTTCCACAAATAATTGCAACACGTTTACTGAATAAAATATCCTTCTAAATCTACTGTAAGTAAGCTAGACAAAACTGTGGACCATATTTATGAATATAGCATATAGTGCACATCTGATGCATGGTTCAATATGAGAATATGTTCTACGGGGAATTATCATAGAAAGGATATTTGTTAATGAATATGTTGTAACAGATCCAGCTGTATCCGGGCTCTCAACCTTTGGCCCAATGCGATGTAATGGCATCTGCATGTGTTTGACAGTTTTTTGTTTAGTGCTATACAAAGTTTTCCATTTATCTGACAACCAAGTGGAAGTAAAATCATTTTTTTAAAAACAGATAAGGGTGTTAAAATATAACAAGTTGTCTATAATCACAGTTCAGCAAGTAATATGCTCTCCAAAACCATAACAAAATCTCATTTACATGAAAAAAGAAGTCCCTCTCACAGGCAGTTAATAGTCTTATAGTATAATTAGGAAAACTACTCATAATTAGTGGATGTGAGACCTGTTGAGTTTACTTCTATCTAATAACAGTAAATATGTGCAGTATATATACCGATAGTGAAAAAGTATACAGATATGTACACGCAATATAAAAAACGCACAATATAAAAAAAGCAACATTGGACGGATTGGAGAAGGACAACCAACATAGCCAAATATGGAGAACAGCAGTAAGTTAGTGAGGTTTGTTTGTAAAAATAATCTGACCAGGCCAGTAAGTATTGTTATATGTCAAAGTGGTCCAACTGCAGTCCCATGGACCAATTGTGGCCTGCATAAACACTTTTGTAGTTCGTGCTCATACAAAGTTCTGTCTGATGCCTGGCAAAGCAGTCGTGACCATCAAGCCTAATGTTTCTTTCAGGGCAGGAACAAACTTCCTCCACTTTGTTTGCCCACAGTCATCCTTCACACACACTGTGCCCAAGCGCTACTTCCTGATTACCATGTCCGTTCATTTGTGTTCTTCCTCAAATTGCTGTAGGCAGTTGTCATACAAAAGATAGATGTATGAAAAGTAACTAGATAACAGAACAGCAAGAGTCCAGTGTAAGGGCAAACCAGTAAAAAGGTAACCATGGAACAAGGTGTCTTTCAAGTTGTTGTCCTTTCAACCACACTATTCCTTATTTACATAAACGACAGTTCCATAAAGGTAACCATAACTCCCTCTATGTGGATCACCTGGTTGTGTGGACCTCTGATAAATGCATTACTACAGCCAGTGCATGAAAGCAGGGCTCATCGACAACCTTCAAAAAATGGTCTAAGATCGAGCTACTAAAAATAAATTAACAGAAAACAACACACATCATCTTCTTCCTTTCGAATGCACCGACGAATGCACCTGTGGTACAGGGAAAATGACTGCTGAACATCTGCTGTAAAATTGCCTGACATACAAAGGACCAGAGAAAGCACATGTGGCCATCACCAGTGCCAACACTAAACAAGCTCTATGGCAGTGTCGACAGCCTCAGGATGACAGCTGCTTTCTTTGAACAAATTCAAGTTGACGTCTGACAGTGTACGAAGAAATACACTACAAAAAACTCAAAACAAAATGGACAAGTGAAACGTGAGGAAGAAACCCCAATTAAATGGACGAGCGATACACAAGGAAGAAACCCCAACTTACCTAGACTGATGTCTTGACTTGGTAAACTCAAACTCTAGTGACACAGCTGAGGATGAGACTGTATGTCTATCATGAAAAAATTAGCTGGTACCACATGAGATGCTGACGAAAGTACCCTCAAGAAGTTATACACAGACAGAGTTAGATCAGTCTTTGAATATATCATCGCAGCCTGGTCCACAGCAGAAAAATCCAGCTTTGACAAAATAAGGTACACCCAAAACTAAGCAGCGTGCATAATAACAGGAGCTTTAAAGTCTACACAAATCAACGACCTGGAAACAATTATAGGGCTTAAGCCAATAGAAGAGACAGCAGAATTCTAAAGCAGGCTGAAAAATTCAGGCAAAGGAGAAAATAAGAAATAATGCTATGCTGTAAACAACTATAAAATCCAAAAACAGCAAGCTCAATCTGTCCACTCTGAACAAGGGGGCTCTGTTTCAAGCATATGAAATATTACCAACATCAAAGACAAAAAAGTAGCAGACAGAAGAACAAAGATTACAGATAATCACCAAATACATCAACCAGAAATTCTCACCATTATGCCATAGAAAATACGGGATGAGACATCTTTCTCTCCTGCTTGTGCCTTTCAGCATCAGGTTATGAAGAGCTTTCTTGACCGGGCCCTAGTATGTGCTTCGTACACAGGGAGCTTTACTGCTTCTGTTATTTCTGCTGTCCATCTTTTGCATGGTTGGCCCTTGGCTTTGTATCCATTGTATCTGTATAGCATTGCTTTCTGGGGGATACTATCTGATGTTTGTCGCGTCACGTGGCCGAACCATTTGGTTTGCTGTCTCTTGATGAGGTCTAGCACTGGTGTTGTACCTAACTGACTCATTAAATCTTCGTTTCTGATTTATCAATTATTGTTACTTTAAGCATTCTGTGTAGGCATTTCATCTCTGTTGTTACAATGTTTCTTTTACCATTGGTTGTTAGTGTCCGATTTTGGCATAGCACAATGTGGGTAGGAATATCGTGTTGTATAGTGTTCTTTTTGTATCCATTGTCACATGTTTTCATTGTAATAGTGGATGCATTTGCCCAATGATTTAACTTGCTTTATCACATCTGTGTTGGATTTCACTGTGTTCTATGCCATCTGCTGAGATTATGTTACCCAGGTACTTGTAATTTTTCATCTGTTTCACTTGTTGGTTTTGTATAAATATATTTGTTTTTGTTTCTTTTCCTGCAATCGTCAAAACTTTGGTTTTCCCTATGTAGATTTTCATACCATAATCTGTACATACCTCATTAAGCTTGTTGATATGGTCCTGCAGTTGTTTTTCTGAGGTTGCTATTATTGCTTGGTCATTAGCAAAGAGAAGTTCATTTAAGTGGTAAACAAACATAGGTAATATTGATACATGATAGGATAATCAAAGGAGCATTATTCAAATCAATTTGAAAAAACATCATAAAACTAAAAAAATGAAGTTTACTCAACAGCAATTGCCACTGGGAGATACTGTAGTAACTTCAATGCTGAAGCTACAGCCTAGACACAGACAGCCAAAACTCTCATATATTGTAACAAGAGTGCAGAAAAACAAGCGGTTGTTTTCATAGATGCCCTAGGCCGACATACCCGAGTGCTTGGTTCAGTGTTACAAAAGAAGCACAATCCAGTGGATACCAGCCCACTGCAACATTCCAGGCAACGAAGAAGCAGGCAGATTTGTCAGAGAGGGAGAAATACTGAAACAAAACAATATACGATGGGACAAAAGCAATTATCAAGGCTACGTATAGATCATGGAAATAAGACCACCCTTGCCATTTAGAAAATGACGCACCGCCAACTCAGCGGGTGAGATCAGGTGATCATCTTCTGGCCATGCACAGGACACAACAGACTGAGATGTCATCTGTACAATAAATTCAAGATTGGCACTACAGACCTTTGTACCTATGCCACAACTCCCATAACAGCAGAACACATCCATGAAAAACTGTACAGATGTGTACAGAGCCTCGAGTTGACTGTCGCCTTCATTAGAACACTGAAGTCAAAGTTTGAAGTTGAATGAAGATACAAAACATAGTATATGTATAATGTATATGTTTGAGTATCGATTAAAAATGTAAGATGAAAAGCTATGTTTTTCCTGCAGTCCTCATCATAATCTGTCCAGTGTGAGAGGTGGTGTCAATTTGAACATAGCAATGAAATTTCCAGATTTTGCAATAGAGATATGGTTCTCATACATTTGTTATCAAGAATGACCTGCAAACTTAACATTACTGGTTCATGCAGGCCTTGGGGTTGATGTAGTTGGACCACTCTGATGTATTTATAATGTACAAATAATATAACAACGACATCTATAGAAACAATTGTGACTTCGTTACAGCCGATCACATATGTAAATATATTTAAAAGTTCTGAAAGCTGTGTACACGCGACTAGGCCAGGCACCTCTCTGCAGAAAGAGGCTTGTTATGGTCTACAAACATGGGCAATATTGATATATGATAGGATAATCAAAGGAACATTATTCAAATCAATTTGAAAAAAACAAGTGATTCACCTGGCACAAAAATGTGAAGAAATACAGACCAAGTTATTACCGTGATTCAAAGTTTGAATCCAACAAATCTGAAACAGATTTATACCATGACTAGTAGACAAATGTTCTAAATGTGATCACAAATACAGCTTTACAAAAGGAAAAACAACCCTCTACCAACCATATCTTAGGTCAATATGATATTTCTTTCCTATCTGTCAAGATTGGGAAGATTCAAATATGTTTCCAGGCTTTTAAATAATTTATGGGATAGTAAACAACTTCACTTATATAGGGGTAGAATACACAGTGAACGAGATGATAGAAATCAGTGACTCGCTGGCTACTTGCATCAGGGAACCAGACTTATCCAAGACCCAATTCCGTCCCAAGTGGTGACCATGGAAACAGGCTGAATCCATGCAGCCCGGCTGGCAGAAAAAGGACCAATGAGGAAATGCAAACCCAGTCTAAAGTGTTGAGCCAAAAGATCTAGCTAGAAACTATGATTTAATTTAATCAAACATTTTCAGGACGAACGACGAAGAAATATTTTGATCTCCACAATATATGACGGTCTTTAACGAGAAAAGTGTGACATTTCAGTGTCAGACTCATGTGTCTAAATTTCTCATTAGCGACACTGTATTAAGTGTACCACCATCTTCTTCTTCTTCTGCATTCGTTCTCAATCTTCCGCTACCAAGTCCTGTACAGGCCTTCGCAAGTAGCAGATGTAGTCCGGAGAACGGAATGCGTTGTGTCGCTAGTTTACAGCTTGGCTGCGATATTTGCACCTTTCGGTGTGCCTCCGTCTATTCCATGCACATTTTGGATTCAACCATTACTGTAGTAATTCTCATCATTGTTATACATTACTGAGTTATCAGTTACATTTCACTATCAACAGATGATCGATCAATACCCTCTGAATCCAGACACACCTCCCATCTCATCATTTTTATACATTACTGAGTTATCAGTTACATTTCACTATCAACAGATGATCGATCAATACCCTCTGAATCCAGACACACCTCCCCTCTCATCATTTTTATACATTACTGAGTTATCAGTTACATTTCACTATCAACAGATGATCGATCAATACCCTCTGAATCCAGACACACCTCCCCTCTCATCAACAACAAATCATAATAGTTTTCATAATACCCACACCCACCCACCATCAGTTGGAAACAAATATCCACAACAATAGACACACAACAGAAAAAAGTGACGTGTGACTTTTATCACAGATGATAAAATCTACAAGTAACTGGCATAAAACATGATCATATTTAAATACATAAGAATTTATATGCCAAGAAGTGCTACTGGGATTTGACTGAAATAGACACGTTTGGAGACTAACAGAAAGATACAAAATGATGGTACATTTAAATCTTTTACAGAATATTTGGACAATATGGGAAGGGAAGGACATTCATAAAATACGTTCACATATTCCAGACTTTTTAAACCCTCCCTCAATGTCCATCCCATTGAATTAACTACCAGGACAGTAAAAAGTTTTCAAAGATAAGAGAGTCTGTTACTCTTGATAAATTTGTATGTGAGTGGCGTTGCTATGTGGTGTATGAATTGGACAACCAATTTTAACTGAAATAATCCTCCTCTCCCTTGTTCACTTTTGACATACCCCTCCGTCCACCCTCTCATGTGGACGTCTTTCATGGATAGCTCCTATGATCTTAGATATTTGCAAGAGCAAATTAACATAAGATTGAATAGTAATAAAATAATGGTGATATATAAAACAGGAAAATGGTTACATTTGGCAAATCAACGCAATGAAAATGGACGGATATAGTGTAAAATACTGACCAAAATCTAAGCCACACATTTACTTATAAAAATAAAGCTAAACAAATAACAGAAACCCAGTGTATAGACTGCTTGTAAACGATATAAGATGAATACAAATGGCATCAACAGACGTTGCTTGGAATAAGGGTGGTACTGCTTGCAGCTATATCCCACACTGAATAAGAATCATACAAGTCATTGTCAAACTTTGGGGTAATCCACAAAAATCGCCCACAAAATTATGGTATTTAACCTTTAGCATACCACATTTTTTAATTACAAAAAGTTTGTCAATAAATATGATTTTCTTGTGTGTAGAGACACAATTGAATAATGAACGTGTGGGTTTTATTGTTTTTGTTGTGTATTTGTTAGTTTCTGAGATTCAAAAAGATAAAGTTGAAAATTTATGAAAATCTTGGAAAAAATTTTGACTCGACCATTAGGCCTAGTCACTCCGATAGAAAACCATGGAAACCACAACAACGTATCGATACTGTGTTTACAACATCGAAACAACCGTTAGTTTCCAATTCAAACGTAGTTCTTTCATCTAAACAAACAAAATAAACAGATCTACTCGATAAAGATCTTTCCCAACAAACCTACTTCACCTTTCGCAAAAAGTTGCTCCAAACGGCGTTAACAACATTAAAATTGTTCAAAAGTCATTTGTAATCTAACATACGATACTTTAACCAGCAAAATGTTGTGTATATATGGTGACGTATATCAGCATTTAAAAAAATGGCTGTCTTGAGTGTCTCCGTTAAAAAAAAAAACAACATTTTTCCGCACACCGTTTTTGTAGGCCGAGTTGGTCCGCTAGGGTGTTACAAGGGCATGCTAAAGGTTAAAAAAATCTCTTTCCTCTTGTTCACTTTTGACTGGATATCCACCACTTTTCCAGTGGATGCTTTTATGGACAGCCCCCTACAACAGGTCCGCTTCGGAGATAGGATACGAACAGTAACCAATGGCTCTGAGACATGGCTAACTATCACAACACTGACAAAGAAGGTACAGACCTTCATCAATGATTGTCTGCTCTAGATTGAACGGCTGAGATGGTTGGATAAGGTCACCAATGATGATCTTTTAACTAGAACTGGGCAACTGACAATAGAATGAGACATTTCTGGATTTGTCGCACATTAAAGCGTGCTACTGATAGTGTTACAAGACTGTTTTGGTTTTTCCCCAGCAAGACGGTGAGAGTTAGGCTATCGCATATGTGAAGAGAGAGCTCAAAACGAACATTAAGAAAAAAGTAAAGTCGTATGATCAGCTGATACCGTTGGCTCATGATAAGACAATTTGACAGTTGTTAATTAAAGGCCTCTGAGAGTTGAAAGGTTATAGATTGATTGCAATCAGCATAAATTATTTTTTCAATGATGTAAGCATATAAAATGTAGTAAGGTACTGCACTGTGTTAAGTTGACCAGCTATACAGACTGCCGAATAAAACAAAAGCTAACTTTGTCCAATTTAGTGTTGCTACAGTGTTGTATCTTCAAAACATCTGATGCAGATGGTCGAGGAGTGGTGTCTGTCAGTGCAAAAAGTTGATTGTCAATGCAAAACATGCATATTGCTTGATGAGTAAAAATAAGAAACAAGATAAGAGGCTAAGTCAAGCAAACTGGACAGAAACACCTGTTGATATAGGATGTACTAAAACATAAACCTAATAAAACAGCACAAATAGACCTATTCGCCTAATGAAACAGTACAAACACCTACACACCTAATGAAACAGTGCAAATAGACCCATACACCTAATGAAACAGTGCAAATAGACCCATACACCTAATGAAACAGTACAGATAGACCCATACACCTAATGAAACAGCACAAATAGACCCATACACCTAATGAAACAGCACAAATAGACCCATACACCTAATGAAACAGTACAAATAGACCCATACACCTAATGAAACAGCACAAATAGACCCATAAACCTAATGAAACAGCACAAATAGACCCATACACCTAATGAAACAGTACAAATAGACCCATACACCTAATGAAACAGCACAAATAGACCCATACACCTAATGAAACAGCACAAATAGACCCATACACCTAATGAAACAGTACAAATAGACCCATACACCTAATGACACAGCACAAATAGACCCATACACCTAATGAAACAGCACAAATAGACCCATACACCTAATGACACAGCACAAATAGACCCATACACCTAATGAAACAGCACAAATAGACCCATACACCTAATGAAACAGCACAAATAGACCCATACACCTAATGAAACAGCACAAATAGACCCATACACCTAATGAAACAGTGCAAATAGACCCATACACCTAATGAAACAGTACAGATAGACCCATACACCTAATGAAACAGTACAAATCGACACATACACCTAATGAAACAGCACAAATAGACCCATACACCTAATGAAACAGCACAAATAGACCCATACACCTAATGAAACAGCACAAATAGACCCATACACCTAATGAAACAGTGCAAATAGACACATACACCTAATGAAACAGTACAGATAGACCCATACACCTAATGAAGCAGCACAAATAGACCCATACACCTAATGAAACAGTACAAATAGACCCATACACCTAATGAAACAGTACAAATCGACACATACACCTAATGAAACAGCACAAATAGACCCATACACCTAATAAAACAGCACAAATAGACCCATACACCTAATGAAACAGTGCAAATAGACCCATACACCTAATGAAACAGTACAACATCGTGTTTCACTTTGATAGTGTCATAAAAATGCAGCAGCCGAGGATCGCATGTATGAGTGAAAGCTGCAGAGGATCGCATGTATAAGTGAAAGCTTCAGACAAAATTCTGTGGTTTGCTCAGTGAGCATCCCTTTCATGGCAAGGTCCTGTCTAATGTTCAGGTCTGGACGCAGTGGACTAAATATTTGTCTAACATGCCTCAATATAACAATGGTATGTGGTTGCTGAAAGATAGTTAGACTGAACAGAACAGATATGCTCCTCGTATGAAAATATTTATAAAATAATGCAAATAACTGTTCAATTTTTTTCCATAGTTAACTTCTGTGTAATATACATTAGATACAAAGAAATATCTTTTTCTCTGCAATTTCTCAGCATTGATCACTACCATTTGAACAGTGACTGGCACTAATCAATGCTTTACAGCCTGATTCGGCTGATGTCCAGCACTAACAAGACATCAATTTCCGCCTGAGTCAATTTCTAAAACTTGTGCTACATTGTCACTTAGCTTGTATAATTTCAGGTTTTAAAGTAACATACAAGATAGTGATGTACGGCTGATGTTCAACTGCAGAGTATTTTCTATAGATAGACATTTGTAGAAGTTTCAAAGTTTTCACATTTAGACCTAGGAAAGTTGGACTTCAAGATCCAATAAATGATTTATTTCTTCTTCTTCGTATGCTGTCAGACGTCAACCTGTATTTTTTCGAAAAAAGCAGCGGTCATCCTGAGGCTGTCGACACTGCATAGAGCTTGTCTAGTGTTGCCACTGGTGATGGCCACATCTGCTTTCTCTGATCCTCATATATCGGGCAGTTTTGCAGCAGATATTCAGCGGTCATTTTCCCAGTACCGCACATGCATTCGTCAGTGCCACCTATCTTCAATTTATTGAATAGGTGGTACCTCAGTCTATTATGGCCAGTGCGAAGTCTGAAGACCACGACCTGCTCTCTTCTGTTCAACTGGTAATAGGCATCGTTTTTTGTGTAGCCAGTATGTTCTGTTTCCCATTTGGTCACGTATCTAGCTCTAATAAGCCTTTTTGACTCTTCGTATGGATTTATTATTTAACCAGACCAATTATCATGCATCTGGATTACATATGAATATTCAACACATGCCCGATTCAGACTGACTGTAACATAATAGAAAGGGATTTTGGTAAAGGTACTGTGGAAAATACACATGAAGTCGCAAGTAAACTTTTTTCTTCTTGTATTTCAACCTCTGTTAAAGTTATTTAACGCTTCATACTAATATTTAATTTTTTTTAAGAATACTTCATGTCATAGATAGTTTAACTATGTGTCTTACTATGTTTAGAACGCAATTTAAGATGAATTTGTTTGAATTTCTTAGAATAAAACTATTTAATGTACAGATTTGCTGCACTTGTTCTGGACTGAATGACACAGATCATCAAAATTAACGCTGACTGAAATGGACTAAGCAAAATATAAATATTACAATGTACTTCATCAACCTGCATTAACACTTAAAGATTTTTGTGCCATTTCAGCCAACTTTTGTCTAGCATGTCCATCTGAATTTTTACACAAATAAAAACGTGCTTTGATTTTTGTTAGCTGATTAAACCAGCAAAACAAAATCAATAATAAAACAAAAGTATACAGTAAAATAAAGCTAGCAACCAACAGCACATAGCATTAAACTGAACTTGGATAATATACAACATTGATTGTGTTCTAAGAATGTCGTGAGAAATGGTGAGACCAGAGCTGGGTGACTAGGTCAGAAGATGTTGCTATCCCATGGCGTCTGCTCCTGACAGCCCAATGCCACTCTTATATGAATACATGTCTTCTTCAGTTGTTTGGCTATGTCATGTCATACAGTGAATTGGCAACTGTTAGCAACACTTGCAAGAATTTTGTTCTCATGTCTGCAAGCACTTTGTACGCAATCAATTAGTAGGTGTTTAATTTTCATCAGGGTGAGAGCAGTGCCTGGACAAGGGAAGGTGTTGAGGACGTTTTGAATCAAGTGTGTCCTGTTCGGAAATGAAAAAATGAATTTTCTGTGTGGTCTGCTAATGTCATCATTTGGTTTTGGCTGTGACATTTCGCTAAAAACATTGGAACCTGACATCTCCGTCGTCCATCTGTTCAGTCAGATTTCCCTGGTATTTCTAAAGATTCGTTGTTTAGAGATTCCTGTTTTTGCCAATCTGTCAGCTATCTTATTTCCCGGTATATCACTATATCCAGAAAGCCATTGCAGGGTAACATATCACGCGAGATGTGATTATGTTTTTGATTGTTCTCCCTACTAAGAATATATCTTTATTATTATGTTATTGTATGGAGTGTGCTTCAGTGCCTCCAGAACCGACTTAGAAGAACTACAAGGCACCAATAGATAGTCTAACAAGATGTATGCAGTCCAAAAATTGTTGTGTGCTAAATTTGACAACTGTAGAAGTAAATAATGGACAACTGAGCCAATGCATAACAATACTCTACTGCAAGCTAGCATTCCCACCCTACACTATTCTTTTGTCTGCAAGGTGTCAAATGAAAGTAATACATCGGTAAGATGAGACAATTGCTGATAGAATTCAACAACAAATAAATACAAATATACTACAACAGGAGTCGGCAACCTTCTTTTGGACAGGGGCCAGAGATCATGTCATCAAGTGGATGGAGGGCCACATTCATCTATAGCTAAAACAATATTTTGTAATAATAAGGGATGTGAGAGATGGAGGTCCAAAACAGATGAGAGGTAAGACATTCACCTTAGCAAAATCAAAAATGGCAGACTTGTTTACCACTTTCTGGGCAAAAATTCAAAAAGTAACCAAATTCCTACCCAATTTCGGCTTGAATAAGGGTCAAAATGAGTCATCTCCTTAACAATGCAATGGTACAAGTCAAGCACCTGTTTATCTGCACAGTAAATTTCTAGTATATACAAAGACCTCTACACCTCCTGGGCAGAAGAAGAGTGACTAAGTGATAGAATAATAAAGAGGAATTGGTGGCAGGCCACATTCATCTATAGCTTGTATATAGTTTTACAATAACAAAGAGGGATGGGTGACCAAATAGTTTGGATAGTGACCTTTTGACCATGATGACATGGCTTCAAAACCTCAAAAGAATGAGTTTTATTTCTATATATCACATGTAAATTAAAAATCAATCCTGTGCACTGCATGGTGGATGCAGGAGCAAGCGGTCTTTATTCCTCAGGCCTGCAAATTCTTCTGATGGACCTCATCAATGGGGACCACTGCCATATTTATAGTGCAGATAGTAATACTAAAACACAATTTATTGATTCACCTTTCTGCTCCAAGTGAAGTATGCGGCCACCACTAGAGCTGACCCCTTGACATAAACCTGTACCTGAGCATCTGCAGTTTCAATACCAATGGTTTTACACGAGGTTGCTTAACTCCATGCACAGCCCTCTTTAGTCACCTTTTATGAATGACATGGTTGGAAGGTAACATCATCATTATTCATTTCAACATGGTACCACTCGGTTGAAAAAAACAAACATTATAAACTATTATTAATGTTAACTAATTTGTAAACTCTTAATGTTTATATATACATATATTTTTTAAAATTGTAAACCAATATGATTTATGTATGTACTTTTTTTTAGAAAAGAAAAGCAACTCTGTTCTTTTCCTTTAAAAAAAAAAAAAGAAAATAATGCTTTTGCATTTAACTGGTTTAATATATATTTTTTAAAACCAATACTGTTTACATAATTTATTTTGTTTAAATATAGAAAATCAATACTGTTTACACGTATTGCTTAACTCAATACTGTTTATATAATATGTTTAAAAATAACTGTTTAAATATATATATATATATATATATATACGTATACTATATATATTATTATACAGGTAAAAAAGAATTTATGAAAATCTTGCCAATTTATATTGCTATAATTATTTTAAGGACGGGTGAGGGGGTGGGGTGAAGAGTGAATATGGTATTTAGTTTAAGGATAGCAGGCTGGGCATATCCAGCTGGTATGTTGCCGAGTCCTGAACAACAACAATGTACAGACACAGTGCATAGATCTAACTGACAGAGAAACAACAACTACTTAAAGTCATCAAACAGTTGGAATGGTCTATAAACTGTTGGTCTTGAGCCTTAAGACACCAAACCCCAACCAATGATGCTCCATGTGCTCTACAAGTTGGAGGTTACTTGGTTACCGCCTGGGACCTATAAGTTGAGAGAAAATAACAGAAAATAAAGGGAAAAAATAAATTAAAAAGAGAATAATTTTTAAAAATAAAGGGAGAATAAATGAAGAAAGAAAAAGAGAATAAATGAAGAAAATAAACAGATATATTAGCAGAAACAATTTAAGAGATAATAGCAGAAACAAATATGAAAATAAATGAAGAAAATAAAAAGGGATTTTTTTTAAAGAGAACATATGAAAAAAATAGAGATAATAAAGAGAAAATTAACAAAGAAAAGATAGACTATATTAAGAAAGAAAATAAAGAGAGATTAAATGAATGAAATGACAAATAATAAAAAGATTAAATTAACAAATGATAGCTGAAAATAAAGATAGAAAATATAGAAAGGAAATAAATAATGAGATTGAGAATGAACGGAGAAGAGAAGAAGAAGACCACGTGTAAACTTATAATTTTGTAAACAATATTTAATTATTTATTGTTGCTTAGTGGCCCATTTCTATTGGTGTCATAAACACATTCTTACTTAACTTAATGGCTTATACAGCCCTGCTATGAGAGTCATACGCCCAGGAAAAAACATCCTTGAAAAACATCTGAATATCCTAAATTAAGTTTGCAAGAGAAGAGATAGACAAAAATTGTAAAAGCAAAAGTAATGAAAGTCAGCAGAACAGAAAGACTGCTCCATATCTAGGTTGGAAACATAGAACTTCATTGTTAGAGAATTTAGATATATGGGAAGCATGTTCACAGATGACAGCAGAATGAACAAGGAGATAGAAGCAAAAGCTCAAATAGCAAATGTGGTGACATGCTAGCTACCACCACTAATAAGACATTCAAACATTATAATGGAAATAAAAAAGACATATTTTTGTCTTGTCAGCGAGGTTGGGATTATCTGCGTCTTTCGGCCTGACTTCCGATTTCAGCTGACTTTTTTTAGGTACCGGGTTTACCTTTCCACCACAAGCCCCATTCTCTTAGCCAGACTAAGTACTGCAGTCTGTTTCCAGGACCGTCACTTGGAGGTGGAATAGGGTATTTGTCAGCTATGGTTCGCTGACCCTGATACAAGTAGCTGTCAACTCTCAGCTAATTCACTGTTTCCTAACCTTAATATGGTATATTCTGTTAATAAAAACATATTAAGGTTACCGTTTGACTTGTCCCCCGTATATTGTAACATATAAGCCAAACAGAAAGACAGTAAGGTAACAGGCACTCTCGAATCATGGCAGTTAACCAAATCCATTAACTCATGTCTTTCTTGCAGTAAGGCACATTCTTCACCAGGAGGACCAGGGAACAATTTCAAGGTGGTGATGTTTAGTAGTTTGACATTTGGAACATTAAATTTTGCATGCCCAAACAATTTTCACAGAGTGTCACTTTGGGCATGAAGATCGCGGATTCAGCACCGCCTGTCCTAATGCTATGTCAGAGATCAAATACAATACAGAAGATGAGAAAATCTTACCTTCTATGCATCTGAGGACTGAAATCAAGAAAAAAGGTATGTTACTTCCATAAATGAGAAATTTATGTATTTAAGAATGGATTCGATGCACATAGCTTTTAGAGCAAGGACATGTAAATGAAACTGGTTGTTTACAGACTAAGTTAAGTTAAGCTTTAAGCATGCCCTGTTTTTTGTTTTTATCCAAGAAGAGCATGGGGTGATCAATGCATTTGACCTTGTAGATAGCTTGTTCAATAAATACATTAATGTGTGGCTCCAGGAGTGGTTTCAGCAGAACTTTGTTTTGAATTTTGAGTTTGTCAGAGCGATGCACAACCTGTCTAAGCTGGCTTTTACAGAATGAATGACTTGCACACAGTTTAGCACTGACCCTATTCTCAACTCATTTATGCAAAGAGTCTTCCCTAAAGCCACCCTGGCATTCTGGATAGATTAATCACAATGTTATCGGACACTTGCCATGTTCTTGTCTCTTTATGAAAGTACGGTAAGTATTCTAAAAGTTCCAGAACTTCTTTGGCTTTACCTGGAACATATTCAGCCTTGTGTCCTTGCACCACCCCACCCCCTCCCCCATATTAATATATCGCCCGCAATACTATTTCTACTTCTCTCTCGTAGCAGCCCTGATAAGCATTTTGGGGATCATAAGTAGGTCCATCTGCAAGTTGCCCTATTCCATCAATGGTCTGAAATCGTCATAACATGCAAGCTGGATTTCTTTCAATTTGGAAAATACAATAAAGCCTGCTGCGACCAGGTCAGGTGAGTAGGGTCACCGTGGGTAGCAAAGTTTTTGGTTTTGTCAAAAATTCCAGAATGAGAAGTGATGTGTTAGCTAGTGGTGGAATTAGGAGTTGTTTCTTCACAGCTCAGGCCTTTTTTTCATGGTGTTTCTCTGTTGGAATGGCATATAATGCTATAGAAATGCTGCATTCTTCTGCTATTTCCAGAGCTGTCGATGGATGATTGGAACACACCATCTCCTGAATCTGAGTAATATGAGAATCATCAAATGATGTCATGAATCATCTCGAACGTGAGTTGTCATCTCTTGACTGGGGATGGCGTGGCCTAGTATTTAAGTGACACGGTTCACAATCTGAAGGTGCTGGGTTCGCTCCCCATCACAGCACCGGCCGTTACCCTGTGGAAGCAAACCCTTAGAAAATGCAGGAGGAAGCAGACCCGTATATATAATGCATGCCGAAGATGGATGCATTGGGCTGACAGATGCAAAATGAAAACATAGTGCAACGCACACTGCCTTGGAGAATGGAGAAATAAGGTGAACAAAAAAATCTTAACTGCCAACCATCCGTAAACCATGTGTAACAACGCATTTGGCTCATGCACTGATCCCCATAACCTTGTTTAACAGTTACGTGAATGTCTTTCAAAGTATAAATCAAACTTGATGTTGATTTGCTGCTCATGAAATTCAGAAATTACATCTCAAGAAATGCAAAATACAATCTGCATGCACATAAACAATCAATTTCAGGACAATAAACAACCACACCAGAGAAACAAAGGAAATGGTAGGTTGCTTAAGAGAGTCAACACTAAGGAGTGCCACTGATCAAAAGTTCCCAAACTCTTTTAAACAGAGTTTGTATATGGCACACCCCGTAGTTGGCCCCCTCACAGGAAGCATGTATCCAAGTATGTAGTGTGCACATGCAGTACATACATGTTCCTACAATTAACATGTTTAACACACACAAGTACTACCAATATGACAGCTGAAAGTGACTAATGCTAACTTACCCCATTCAGTGCCGATTCTGCGCGTGACCGTGATCGCAGTCCGCTGTGACCACTTCCTCCACCTGGTGAAGCCCCTCGAGCACTGTTAGCACCTACAGAGGTCTCAGAATCCCATCTCTCCAGCTCTTCTCTCACTAATTTTTCCATCTGTTCTCTCTTCATTTCATCACTTGTACCATCCGACTGTAGATACACAAAGTATAACCAAATAAGATCTCTTTAGTCCACATGCCAATCACAGGGTCAAGATGTGGGGTGAGGGGATGTTGCAGACTTGTCTAGTGGTTAGTGGCACAGCTCACAAACCAAACTTGCAAAAACACAGAACAACACACCCCATTTTAGGGAACAAGACAAACAATAAACATCCCCCCTCCCCCAAAAAACAAAAACAAACAATAAAATCCCCCCCAAAACATGGGGTCCCTTACTTTGGAGGTAACAAGAAGAAACAGTGCACTTCCATGAATATAATAAAAGGAGACTGAAGAGGTCTGTGCATGGGGCAGTAAGAGAAGCGATGGAGGAGGCAACATATTGATGTATGGTAGAGAAAGGTACATGAGCAACAAAAAAAAAAAAGCTGAAAAGCCCTGCACTAGACCCTGAGTCTAAATGATACAATGTAACTTAATTGTTCACTTAGGTATGTCAACATCAAGGGCACACAATGACAGCCTAGCGGTTACCAGCACCACCAAAGGCACAGTATACAGGTCCTATAGTAACAGATCTTAGCTGTAGAGACACATCATAGAAGGAGCTTAGACATGTTTTAACATTTAACAGAGTTGGGAGGAAGAAAGAAAGAGTTTAGGCAACCATTTTTCTTTCTCTTTCTTGGGATTTAAAGCACAGAGTCAGTGCAGCTGAACTCAGTCCCGCCAGAATTTGAGTAAACAAAATGCCTGCCGGCTGGACACCCCAAAGCAAAACTACACCTTCCCTAGGTGAAGTAGACCACAAGAAGGAAACTACAATTAACTTCAAAAGGCAAACCAATGAATGCTCAGGACAGCACCTTCTAAGATGGATTTACAGAATAGAAGGATAGCTTTTGGATACCTGACATCAGGCATTGATCTGCCTGATTGAATACCAGTACATTTATATATTAATTATACTTTCAATGGTGACATTAACCGCTTATTTTGGGTGACACTTACCTCTGTTATACTATCTAAGATCTTCCCCATTGTTTCTCTGCGCTTCAACTTTGCCTTCTCCATAGCTTCTAACTTGACTAACACTGCATCAATCTTGGACACAATACTGCCAATTGAGTGCTCCATCCTATCAACTCTTCTGGACAAAACTGTGAACTCTTCATACGAAACGCCGTTGGAGGTGGGGCCAGTGCGAGAGGATTTGGTGCCGCTGTCTTCATCATCACTATCATCACCACTGTCTCCATCATTGTAGCTGACGCGGCTGCTGGGTCGGTCAGTCTTACCACCTAGGTCTTCGTACTCCTTGTTAAGAGCAGCCTAAAGAAACATTAGTATGAAGACTGATTTAAAAGTCTGCTTTTGTACATGTGTCCATTAATTTGTGTACTGATTAAAACACATTGCAATTACATTTTCTTTATACAAACTGTCAGCGTTATATTGACAAATATTTATTAGGTAGAAACATAATGAGCAACTCAGAACTGAACATGCAGGTTGGAATGGACCAGTTCTCTGCCACATGCAAAAATTTTGGCCTGACCATAAATGCCAAAAAATCAGAGGTCATGTACCAATCAGCACCAGGCATGCCGTACACAAAACCAGAGACTACAGTCAGCGGGCAGATGTTGAATGCCGTAGACAAATTCACATATCTGGGCAGCACACTGTCGAGATCTGTCAGCCTAGACGATGAGGTGGCAAGCAGAATAGCAAAGGCCAGCACAGCCTTTGGTAGAATGCGCTCGATGGTCTGGGCACGTCGTGGCATCAGCGTCAAGACGAAGCTCAAAGTCTACCGTGCAACCATCATTCCAACCCTACTATTCGCTTGCGAAAGCTGGACTGTATACTCTGGACATGCAAGGAGGTTAAACCACTTCCACACAGGTTGCCTGAAGCGAATATTCCACATCCGATGGCAAGATCGTGTCCCTTACATCGAGGTTCTCTCGAGGGCTAACATGCCCAGCATCCATGCACTGCTAGAAAAAGCACGACTAGGATGGGCCGGACACCTCGTCCGTATGTCAGACGAGCGGCTCCCAAAGAAGTTTCTCTACGGCGAGCTGAGAGAGGGATGGCGCGAGAGAGGGCGACCAAAGAAACATTTTAAAGACGGTTTGAAGGACTCACTAAAAAGTTGCCGATAGACATCGACACCTGGGAATGTCTTGTCAAACAGATCTGACTGGAGAAGCGCAGTCAAATCGGGTGTAGCTGCCGGTGAAGACGACTGTGTTGTGAAAGCCCAGAGCAGAGGCGAGACGCGGAAATCCCGAGCAGCGGGAACACCACCCCCTTCTACAAACCTCGTGTGCCCGATATGTAGCAGATGTTTTCGTGCTCGCATTGGCCTGTTCAGCCACATGCGCACCCACATCCAACAGGGAAATCTGTGACAAGGATGATGTCGGCGGTCCTCATCGACATAGATGGACAGCTATTATTATTATCTTATCAGAAACATAAGCAATGATAACAAATTAACTAGAGAGCCAATTGGCAAAGAGAACAGAGTCTTATACAGCAAAAATAACTACTCCACGCCAAGAAGAGATCAAGTAACAATATTCTGACTGCAATCAACAAGTGAAAGCTTGGAAACAAAGACATCTTAAACTTAAATTAAATAAGATCACATATATTTTAGACATGCACTTTTTGATGTACTAATTTGGCCTGTTTTATAGTTGTTATACTCACATATCACTGATACAATACATCTTAATAAATCAGATACACAAAATAGACAACAATTTTGTATAATGGCAAACTGACCTTTTTTTAAAACCAGTTTAAGATCACATCCAACAGACATCTTTTGTCTAAATTATAGACAGAAAAGAGCAAACAAACAAACTCATAATCAAAACCCACAGACATGATTTGCCATATTGGATTTGCTTACTGTCAAAATAACAATGGCATTTTTGGTCTAAATTAAATATAAAACTACACAAACCTTTTGATCTGCCAGGTCAGCCTGCATTCGTTTCTGCTCCTCTTCACCCAGGACTCGATCCCCATCGAGATCATACTTGGCAAACATGGCTTCAATTTCACCATCAGCATACCCACGTCTGCAGAACAAACATATGTTCACAAGTTATTTGTCTGATAGTTTCTTTCTTACCCCAGGACAGTATCCAAATTGTTGTGGGTTAAAATTCCCTCTTTGTCTCTATCCCTTTAGATTCCATACGAAGCATAGGGTCACCACTGTAGCTGGTCACTCCAGGGAAGCCTATAAAAGCCCTTATGTTAATTTTTGCAGTGGTAGTATTTATAGCAATACCCTTTACATGATGAGGGTGCTAGTCACCCCTTACCACATGTGTGACAGTTGCAGCTGGAGCATGGGCATTTAGGGCGGGGAAGATTGGGCTGGCGACTCTAAGAAACAAAGATTGCCTGAATGTGTTGGATGAATGCAGGTCACGCTAGGGTCAATCACCATTTCGACACTAGGTTGACAAAGGAAACGAGGGCTTAGGTAGAAGACTTTATCTGGTACGGGGGTGGGTGTCAGAACTGACCACTCTGGTGTCAGAACTGACCACTCTGGTGTCAGACTTGACAGGGATGGGAGTTGTTGACAATCTGATACTTAACACGACAGGTTACCACGTTTACAATGACAGTGACTCATGGATAGGCAGCCAATAACATTTTAGTTGGGATAGTTCCAAATTGGAGTGATGACTAAATCAGCCGAACCACAGAAGACCACTGGACAGCCATTTTGTTGCTTGACACTATAAAAGACTGCAAAAATACACTCGACTAACTGACAGGAAGACAGAGTGAGTCTGGAAGTGAGAGTTTGCAGGGTGGTTGTACCATCATATACCTCGAGTTTGGCCAGTTGCGCTCAATAGGTGCTTATGATGGACACCCTGTGAACATTACAAGATATGATTGTGTGAGAACGTACAATTATCCAGAGTACGAGAATTGGTTGGGTGTGAGTGTACAGATCAACTGAGTAAGTGATCTGATTATATGTGAGTGCACAAATCGCCTGATTATACGTGATCTGATTATATGTGAGTGCACAGATCGACTGAGTACATGATCTGATAGTGAAGATACGTTTGTGATTGTGTGTTGAGGGTATAGATAGAGGATAGCAAGCTAACTGGGGCTATTAAGTTGTAACTAAATAGTATTAGAGTTTATGAGAAGTTTTGTTGTGACAAACGTAGACTAAGAGTATAATAAATTTTGGAGGAAACATCAAAAGCTAGTGCTTACAGCCTCCTAGGTAGTTAAATATATATATATTATAATTATTTAGCTAGAAGTTCTTTGTTTTTTGTTGATATTGTGCAACGATTATTCTTATAATAAAATATATTGTTTTGTTTTATGGTCAGGATAGTGTTTACTGTATTGAAGTCGTGTCGTGGTGTAGATATAAGTTGTAACTCTTAATATAAGTAAACTACTCAACTTAACAGCCTACGCTGTCACATATCTTAATTTGGTCTAAGTGACCATGATATCTTTAATAGGATAATTACTCAGCTAAACATAGACTCTACCACACATGATTAAAAGGTTATGTTACAGTTGTCAGATTCTTTCCCCTATGGGTATCACTTGGGTATGGTTTCAAATCCAAGTTCTAACAAAATCAAATCAAGCATGATAGATGGAATGGTATGACATCTTACTTTTCTTACCTTTTTGTTTTTACTGAGGAATCCTCTATCTATAGCGTGAAAAAGTTGGTAATACAATTAATACAAACTTCAGAATGATATATTATTAACACAACTAAGTAAAGTATTAAAATTATCTTTACAAATGCATGCTGGCATGCAGCTAATGTAGAAGAAAAAAGTAAAGATTGTCCAACAGCAGAAATTGCAGTCAAGGATAAAGTGTTAGAACTCTGCTTTTTCTAAGATGGGATGACTGATCTATCTTTCCAAACATTAAGTCAGGTACCAATTTACAACTGGGTGGACTGGATAGTGTTAAGATCAGGGATTTAACCTGGCACTTCTGACATGAAAAACAGATCCCTAACCAGCCTACTATTTAGATGCTTAATGCAGCTAATACAAATGTCCCAATAACATCTCACAGTACAAATGCCATAGTCCACTAGTAAAATCTGGCATTACAGAAAAAAACAAAGAAGTGGGCAACAACAAAAATGTGAAAGGAAACAAAACAAAAACGTGGCTTACGACTTCAAATCCTGACGCCATTCATCAAAGTCAAGCTGCTTGTCTTGATTGATGTCTGCAGTCTGGAGTGCCTTCTGGATGTCCACAATTTTGTCCCTTTTGAAGTTCAACTTGTCAAGCATCTTCATATATCCCTTTATAAAGTTTACAATGATCAAGATTCATATATATCCTTCAAACACAACAACATAAATTCAAAAACTATTGTTTTCTGTCCCTTTACAAATATTAAGTCTTTGAACCAAACTTTTCCACAGCTACATGTTTTCCAGCCTCTGCCTTCTGAATATGTGGATAATAAACCTTACCTGTCTCCTAATTGTATTTACACTGATAACAAAACTAATTGTATTTACACTGATAACAAAACTAATTGTATTTACACTTATAACAAAACTAATTGTATTTACACTGATAACAAAACTAATTGTATTTACACTGATAACAAAACTAATTGTATTTACACTTATAACAATAATTGTATTTACACTTATAACAAAACTAATTGTATTTACACTTATAACAAAACTAATTGTATTTACACTGATAACAAAAATTGTATTTACACTGATAACAAACTTTCCTTGAGTGGATTCTGAAGCCCCTTACCAGGGAGGAAAGAATAGAACTGCACCTCTATGCATGTTGTAGAAGGCAACTAAAGATAGTTATGCATGGGGCTAGCAACATCATCATGTAAAACACTGCTACAGACACAATCACTGCAGAAGCATACACAGTGCTAGGGATTGGCTGCTGCTGAACCCTGCTTTAGACATTAAAAAGAAAAGATAGGCCATGCCATGCAGTCACTGCTGTTGGGAATAACGTGTTAGAGACTTCATTGTATCTAGGCTTCCGTTTTTTTGGTGTTTTTTTTATTGGTGGTGAGTTTCTTTCCTCGCTGTTTTTTCTTCCATAACATTAAGCCAGGTACACATTTACAGCTGAGTTGACCGGAGCATGACAATAAGGGTAATCAAATGCAGTACCTTGGTCATGAGAAGGTGCTATACCCCTTAGCTACTTGTACACTCTCTCTAGGCATTTACCTTCTTGAAGTAGTCAGCAATTTCAAACTCGTTCTTGGAATTGGCCATGTCTGACTTGACCTCAGAGTAAGTGTCATTGATGATGGCCAGGAACATGTTGATAAGTACAAAAAAGACGAAGAACACAAAGAGCATGAAGTAGATGGGTCCCAGGATTCGGTTGGCCTGCTCCAGCTGGTGAAAGTCAAAGTCTCCCAAGATAATGCGGAACAGGGTGAAGCTACAAGGATCAATGAAAATAAAGAATTAGCAGTTGTGATAATCTTGTTCGTGCTTTTTTTTACAGAAAGTTCAGGTACCATCTTTGTAGCAAAGGTTGACTGCAATGGATTGCAAATGTCCTGTCTCTTGTCCTGATGGTATAATCTGGCAGGCTTTTCCCTGTCCATCTGTTGATGTTGTCTTCTTTCTTATAGAGCTGTTTACTCTGGCATGTTTGTCC
Source organism: Ariolimax columbianus (assembly GCA_036924085.1). Taxonomy (NCBI): domain Eukaryota; kingdom Metazoa; phylum Mollusca; class Gastropoda; order Stylommatophora; family Arionidae; genus Ariolimax; species Ariolimax columbianus. Next base: position 9,637,575 of record JAVGWX010000002.1, read on the forward strand.
TCTACCTTTTCCTTCCAGCTTTGCTTTCAGTCCAGGTTAGATATTAGGAAATATTTGTTTAGTCAGAGAGTGGTGAATGCTTGGAATGCATTGCCAGAGGAGGTAGTGGAGGCAGGAACAGCTAATGCAGTTACGAATAAATTGGATGCACATAGCTTTTAGAGCAAGGTAATGTAAATGAAACTGGTTGTATACAGACTCTGCAAGGTCTTCTAAACCAGTATAAAGACGCTAAGTTAAGTTAAGTTGAGGTAATTCATCTTTTGATGTGATCAAAATATTGTAACTGTCAGACTCTGATTTCATCCATCAATTCACTTTGCAGTGCTAATTTCTCCAACAAGACTTCCTTATTTCTTTTTCTTCAAGAGATTCTCTCCATTCTTCTATATATCCCCATTTTAAAGGAATCAATTTTCTTCAACCAACCATTTGTTCATGTTTCTACACCATATAGTGAAGATGAGTATACATAACACCTGATGACTTTCATACTTCCTTTACAAGTCAATTATTTGGATGTCAGTATATGACTCATGTTGTTAAAAACAGATTTGGCCATCCTTAATTTTAAATGGATTTGTGGCTAAAATAAAATGACAGAATCTATATACAGATATGGTGTACACTGTTTAAGAGTAAAAATACCTATGGAGGACAGCTGTCTATACATTTAGCAGTGGTTACTGTATGGCTCTGTAACATGAATAGCAAAGAAAAGTACAACTAAAAAGGTCCAAGCTATAGTCAATGGATATTTGTGCCAAACTGAGGGAATGAAATAGTATGATGAAGTCACTAATATGTCAATGGATAGGACACAGATTACAGAAACCAGGTCATAACATTTCAAGGCAGTTAATGTTCCAGAGTCTTTGGGGCAAACTCATGGAGAAGGGAAATTAAGACAAATTTAAAAACCACAGAAAAGATGGTGGATCTGGAAATGATGGAGCACGACAGAAAGACTTGACGAGTGTTTTGATTGACTAATTGGTTATTCTTCTTCTTCTCGTTCACCAACAAAATAAAGGGGTTGGCGTGTTGCATGGTACTATGATTGCTAGTGCGCCTCCTGGCCTGGTACCTCTGTCTTCAGCACCTGTTCTGCGGTAGAGTGTGCTCCACCTCCCCTATCTGGCTGGGGGCTCTGACTTCGTTTTAACCTCGTTTGCTGTTCCATCTTACCTCCGACTGGGGTTAGCACCCAACCTTTGGCAAGATTACTGGGTATAACAGGATCCACTAACTCTGAGTGGTTCAAACCCTGGATACACATTAAAGCTGCCATGTCAACATGTGGCTCCAGAAGCTAGACATTGATAGGGCAGTAACACAGATTTCCTAGGTGAGACAACTATGACAACAAACTGCTGCCTCGTAGGTAGGTTGGGGGACAGCCTTAGGCCTGGGAAGCAGCCTCAAGCAGATGGACATGAAGATGGATGCAGCGTAACCCGCCTAAAAAGACAGCCATAGACTAGGCTCAGGGACTATTCACCAATTGTTGAGAACACATCTTCTTCTTGTGATCATATCTTTGACGTCTGCCTCATCAGAGGAGTTCCCATGATGAACTGCACGGTTGTTTGCAGCTCCTATTGAGCTCCGTGCAGATTTGAGTCTTGTGTCGAATCATTGGGTCAGTGTATCTTCCAGAACTGGCGATATAGGGGACAGTCCTGTAACACATGATCCACAGTTTGTTTGTTAGTTCATATGGGCACAACGAGGAAGCAGATAAGTTGAAGCCTGTATTGAACCATTGTCTCTGTATACTCACAGGTGTATTCGTTGTGTTAACACTGATTTTTGCTATAGAAACGACTCAATCAAAAATAAGGCCACTTCCTTCTATCTTGAAAACAACAAGACGGCTAGATTGACTTTAACCTGTAGCACGCCCTTGTCCGTTCTCTTTGAACCAGCTAGGCCTACAAAAACGGTGTGCGGAAAAATTTTTTTTTTTTTTGAACGGAGTCACTCCTGACAGCCATTTTTTACTGCTGACTACGCCCTCCATATATACACGATATTTTGCCGGTTAAAGTATCGTGTGTTCGATTACAAATGGCTTTTGAACAGTTTTAATTTTGTATATGCCGTTTTGAGCAAGCCGACTTTTTGCGAAAGGGGAAGTAGGTTGTTGAGAAAGATTTTTATCGCGTAGATCTGTTTATTTTGTTTGTTTAAATGAAAGAACTACGTTTGAATTGGAAACTAACAGTTGTGGCGATATTGTAAACACAGTATCGATACGTTGTTGTGGTTTCCATGGTTTTCTATCGAAGCGACTAGGCCTAGTGGTCGAGTCCAAATTTTTCCCGAGATTTTCATAAATTTTCAACTTCATCTTTTTAAATCTCAAAAACTAACAAACATACAACAAAAACAATAACACCCACATGTTCGTTATGCTATTGTGTATCTACACACCAGAAAATCATATTTATTGACAAACAAACATAAAAGTTACAAATTTTGAAAGACGACTACCACAGCGACTAATTAAGAAAATTAATTAGGTCAAATATTTTTCAAAAATAATGTGGAGTGCGTAAGGTTAAACAATTTGTTTCTCTGTTTCACGTGGATTTGGAAGGTTATTTCATTATTGATTTTGATGAAGATAAGTTGTTGCAACAAATTTTTCTGAGGTTATATGTTTAGTTTGTTTATGCAGATGTTATAAATATGTTTGTAGTGGAAACTAACAGATATGCCAATCTGGTTAGGAGCACTATCAGTGCTTTGTGACAATTTCATGGATTTACAAGACAACTGGTGTATCCAAAAATGGTACTTGTAAATGTTTGTGGTTTAGTTGAAACAAGAAGGTTAAGTGAAGAATGGTGTTCTACGTCTGCCAGTCAAGGGTGTGACAGTTGTTTGGTTAGTCCTGTGCTCTTATGACAGCCTGGATAGCCCACATTTTTCTCCAAGTAAGTGATTTCAATGTCTTTTTGTTCATAACCTCCGCCTCTTTTTACAAGTCTTATCTAAATTTTCGTTTACTAAACGCTACAATAGGATAGTGGCCACTGAAGTGTGGTTCACGTCCTGGCTTCTACCATTTTTAGTTCAGTCCTCAAGTGTACGAGTTTGCCACCCATGAGAGCTTGTAGTACAGAAATTGCATTTGCAGAGATGATTTCCTGGTGGCAGTCAAAATTGTTGTTATAAATTACGTTTGCAGCTTGAGAACACATGAAGATTCTGCTGACATGCTCAGAAACCAGGTGAAATTTAAAAAGAAAACTTACAAGGCGTTTTCAAAACTACTGAAATCCTCAACTTGGGTTCCAAAGAGCAGATAGCCAAGTTGTGTGAAAGCCAAGAAGATGATGATAAACATCACAAAGAAGCCAGCAAGGTCCTTCGCACAACGTCCCAGGGTGGAGGACAGCTGAGTCATCGTCTTGTTGAAGCTGATATACTTGAATATCTGTAAGTCACACAAGTATATACAATGTTAAGACAAAGTCTGTGGGGAGGAAGACTAACGTCTGGTCAGGCACAACATACTGATCAGACATGTTAGCCAGGCTCAGGCAAAATATACTGGCCAAGACCGTCACCTTGGCTTCCTAGTGGCCCTCCCTGGAAATGGGTTGTTTTCATGGCAGTTGGCTAACGGGATGAGGGATCGACATGATCCCTGTAGTTGTGAGTGACACACAGATGAAGCTAAGCATAGCACAACCACATGGAGGACTCCGGACAACCTTCATCAGCACGCTCGGGATGTGAGGAAAGCTACTGCAACCCGCCCCTTAACGTCCTTTTCAGGGCGCACAAAAGAGTAAACCTACTCATTGTGGATATTCAAAACAAGACAAACCTGCAGGTCACACAAGTATATACAATGTTAAGACAAGAGACAAGTCTGTAAGTCACACAAGCCTCGCTAGTTGCTATAGCCAATAGCAGATGAGAAACAATTACAAACATGGGGAAAAGTAAATACTAATAAAAAGGACATAAGGCTGAAGAAGAAAAACAAAAATAAACATTAAAACTTTAATGTTAACATTAAAACACACAGACACAGGAAATATGAAGGTTAAATAAATGATTACAAGATGAATGCAGCAGTGACATTCATCCAACAAATTTTGGAATTAAAATAAATTACTACTGAAGGATGAAACATCAATCAAGTGAACAACGAACAGGGTAAAATAATTGGTCAGTTTTTAATTATTTTAATATCACTAGGCAAGACTTAGTAGTTCAATAAGACAGCTGTGCTAGGGGACACATATGGCACAAAACTGTCGGGGACAGCAAACATGTGCTGAGACTGATACACCTGGTACTTAACACAAGAGCAATACATCCTGCCTCATAAAGAAAAGACACAGAAATGACTTTGTCAAAGCAATTGACATGAATATCCGAACGAGGAAGAATATACTTTCACATATTGAAGCAATGTTTAAATTCTCTGTATATAAAACAAACGGGCATACAACACTGCCTGCTGGATTAAAATAAGACATCTTTCAGATACAGAATAAGCAACAGGACAAATTAATTAAAGAAATGGTTTGCTTCATTATATCATGTCACAGAAAATTTAAAAAAAACATCCTAATGCTTGAAGTTGTAGAAATTACCCAGGGAAAATGTTGAAAGTAACTATGGCTCTCTTAAAGTAACCAAATGCTTCATCATCTAACTAGTGTTGTGCATGAACGGACATTGGCTGTCTAGCCAACATTACAGGGCATCTCTTCGCATGGCAGGCTAACAACATCTCCATATTCCGCCCAGCCAACATTACAAGAAATGTGTTCACATGGCAGTCGAACAACATCTCCATATTCCATCCACCCTGGTGTCCCCAGAGACTGGTTGGCATGAACCAGTAACACATGTAAATGATGTTGGAAAAATTACAGCATTTAAGGCATGAATACCCAAGTGCAGATCTTGGTGGTAGTATCAAATCGTTGATGTGAGCTGCTGAGACTCTGCATGGACTGTGAGATTACTTCACACAGGACGATCAACATCATCTTCGCCAACTGCTTACAAAGCTGATTAACAGATGTGCATTGATGCCACAAAGGTCGTGACAGTCAACTAAAGTATGTTGTGCTGGAGCCAGCAACCTCACTATGTAAAAACTATTGTAACTGAAGAGAAAATTGACATCAAGCTGTTAAGACCCCTTGTATATCGCATCTGGGAAGCAGCTAAGCGGAACAAGTGTTGTCATGTAGGCCTCGATTTCCGTGACTTGGAGATGAGCGATATTCAACTGAAAATGGCCATTTATTTTTACTAAACAATGCAAAGCCTGTGAACAAAATGAAATGTAACTTGCAAAATACACCACTCAGATGAATAAAGACACTCTCACAGTAAAGCAGCTTTGTGGGGCAGCGATCAGTGCAAATATTAATCCGTTCAGAAACTTGAAAACATTTGAAACCACACAAACACGGGAGCTAATCGTGAACGCAGCTCAAACTGTACAAAATTATGGACATAATAAAAAGTGAAAAGTGCCAACTGTTTTTGCATAAATAATGTTAATACCAGAATGCCTCACATAATTTGTAATTTGGTTACATTCAACAATTTTATTAGATTAAATTACTTTTACATTTTTAAAGTAACAAAAACATGGAAGTCAATATTCTGTTGTCTGGAACCTTGAGTTTCTTCATTGTGGAAGAAAGAAAGAAAAGGGCTACAGGGTGCTACTATGCATGCCATAAAGGGTAACTAAGGAGAGGTGTGCATGTGACTAGCGGCAACCAACCTCATGATGTAAAACAAAGTGTTACAGAAATCACAAGAAGTTGTAATTGGAAAGCCATGTCGCCTGAAGAGACCACGATATAATCATCAGAAATATGGACTCAGAAGACATAAAAAAGGGGAAGCTGACCTAAGACAACTTAGGGAAGAGCCCTAGAACCACAAAAATCGCACCATGAGAAGGTTGGCTGCGGACTAAAACAAAATTGAGGGAGTTTGTTGCTGCCTTGATAAATGCCATCAGTTGTGATGGTCCATGACTGATCCATCAGTCACTGGTCAAAGAACAGAAGATGCCACTGCAAGAACACACATGTTTTAGCACAGGCTCCCTGCCACGAGGGCAACTGCTGTAGCAGTCTTATGCTCCTTTTGGAAAGATTATAATGAATGAATGAACGTACAGTTCTCTCAAACATTAAAATCGATTTCACTTATAATCTTGGATGATCCAACTGGGACCTCTTTGTCTGTCAAATAACATCAATTTCTCTAATAAACTTAGAGATCTTTCTTTAGGTTTTTTCATCAACTTACAGGCTATCCATCACACACACACACACACATCTGTCTCTCTCATAATCTTGTATAATCCATCTCAGGCTTCCTTCATCAACATACAGTCTGTCCATCACATACTCACATCTATTTCTCTCATAATCTTGAATGATAGGTTTTCTCTTGTCACCATACAGTCTGTCCATCACATACTCACATCTATTTCTCTCATAATCTTGAATGATAGGTTTTCTCTTGTCACCATACAGTCTGTCCATCACATACTCACATCTATTTCTCTCATAATCTTGAATGATAGGTTTTCTCTTGTCACCATACAGTCTGTCCATCACATACTCACATCTATTTCTCTCATAATCTTGAATGATAGGTTTTCTCTTGTCACCATACAGTCTGTCCATCACATACTCACATCTATTTCTCTCATAATCTTGAATGATAGGTTTTCTCTTGTCACCATACAGTCTGTCCATCACATACTCACATCTATTTCTCTCATAATCTTGAATGATAGGTTTTCTCTTGTCACCATACAGTCTGTCCATCACATACTCACATCTATTTCTCTCATAATCTTGAATGATAGGTTTTCTCTTGTCACCATACAGTCTGTCCATCACATACTCACATCTATTTCTCTCATAATCTTGAATGATAGGTTTTCTCTTGTCACCATACAGTCTATACATCACCTTAATCCAAGCCATAAACACTGCAATCGCAACAGCATTGCTGAACCTCGTCTCCCAATAGCTGAGTCTTTCAAAGTCAGAGTACACAGTAGGGTCCTTTAGCAGATCTGTTAGTTTGTCATTTACCTACACAATCAAATGCACACATATTAAAAAGAAAGAAGATGATCAAGAAAGAATAATCAGAAAGAAATATTGTGGCATGCGGCTGAAAACTTGACTTAGTTCCTCATTTTCTAACATGGGATGTAGAGATTTTGGTTTTTTTCTTGTGTCTTTTAATTTCTACAAGATGGGGTAGCCAACCTAACCATGCCAAATACTCCTAAGTTATCCATACAACATGCTTGGCAGGTTACAGTGTCACTATTCTTTTTTCTCCTTTCGGGATAGGTTGGAAACTTGAGTGCTTCAAAAACACTGATGAATGTTTTAATCGTCAAAATAGAAATTGATGTTACAGTTGGTTAACAACTACCTCTGCAAATATGAGGTATTGGGTACCTATTGTTATAAAATGTTAACACTTACCAATTTCAATGTTCAATGTGATGCAAATGGTTAACTATTACTTCTATCAATATTAATTACTGGGTATCTTAAATTACAATGTTAAAAAATACCTCTTTAAATATTAATTATTAGGGACCTTACATCATAAAAGGTTAACACTTACCTCTAAAAATGTTAGGTATTGGACATCTTACATTGCAAAGTTAACTATTACATCTACATACTTTAAGTATAAAATAGCTGATATTACAAAGTTAACTATTACATCTATATACTTTGAGTATAAAATAGATGATATTATAAAGTTAACTATTAACTTGAATCAGTTGATCCTCTTTTATCATAGATGTCATCTGTTGTGGCTTAGTTTCTATATGATGGAGTAGCTGACTCCATGCTCACCCCTCCTACATGATAGATTACAGTGTTACTATTCTTGCATCTTTTTCAGGCTTTCATAACACATGGGCGACAAAGTTAACTATAACATCTACAAATATTAATTACTGAAAATCTTGCATTCCAAGTTAACTACAACTTCTATATGTATTAATTACTGAGTATCTAATCTTGCAAAGTTAACCTTTATCTGTTTAAATTGTAAAGTATTGGTTATCGTACATAACAAAGTAGTAACTGTTACCTCTAGAGTTCGATAAATGTTGAAGCCGATGCAAACAATGGAGATGATGATAACACAAATGTCCAGGATGTTCCAGAATCCCTTGAAGTATGCCAGTTTGTGTTTCTTAATCTGGTATTTTAAAGGAAATTATTGATATATAATTGAGTTACCAAAGCAGGCCGGTTTGTTTTGTTTAACCTGGCATTACAAAACAAATGATCTATACCTATAAGTGAGAATGTGTATGTGCATTTGTCATTACAAAAAAAAACTATGTTGCTCATACAAAATCACCCCTCCGGTTCCAGCTTCACCAAATTTGGCATAGGGATCCAGTTTGATCCCTTTTAGGTATTAGTCCACATTAGAACCAGAAGGATAGAAAAGACAAGATTTATCCGGGCACTTTAAAGCCAGCATAGAGAAATAAGAAGTATGGTCCTATGCCCCAATTCTGAAATTAAATTTATAACACATTTAGTATCATGTGGAAACTAAATAAGAATTTAACTATTCCTGATAAGAGCCTGGTGTTCTTTTACATGCGCAGAGTGTACACATGACCGTCACGCAGATGAAGCTAAGCATAGCACAACCACCTGGAGGGCTGCCGTCTAACATGGCTTGCCACTGGACCAAGGTAGCTCAGGATGCAAGGCTGTGGTTGATGATGGCACAAATCTTCTTCACTTATATTTAATGAAAGCACAATTCAAAGTGTTAGACCTTAGACGACTGCATATATCTCTCTATTCCAACACTGTCGCTATCAGCACTTGCAACGAGTAACTAATTTGAGTGATTTACTGAAAAGTGACTGAGCATTTATGAATCTGCCAGAAGGGCGGTGGTGTGATTATGTATAACATATGACAAACCAACAAGGTCTACCACATGACACTATTACAGCCCATGCCCTCTGTGAACACATTACACAGGATTTACCTCCAAAATCTCCTCCACGATGTAGTACAGAATAAACAGGCAAAAGATTATCTCACAGGCCATGATAAAGTAGTCTCCGACAGTCACATAACGGATCAGCTTCACAGTCCGGAAAGTCCAAGATGGGATCGCACCACCAGTTGCAGGGAATTCAATCAAAAGCCTTAAAAAGAAGATCATTTGCATCCAGTGTCTGTTTAGTTGTAATTTATTTATAATATAACATTTTCTTTTGACAAATTTTTTAACAAGTCAGTATCACCAGGCAATCTCTGTCATGGAACATCAAGTGGGAAAAAAAGGCAAAAGAACACACTAGAGGGAAAAAAAGGCAAAAGAACACACTAGAGGGAAAACAAGGCAAAAGAACACACTAGAGGGAAAAAAAGGCAAAAGAACACACTAGAGGGAAAACAAGGCAAAAGAACACACTAGAGGGAAAACAAGGCAAAAGAACACACTAGAGGGAAAAAAAGGCAAAAGAACACACTAGAGGGAAAACAAGGCAAAAGAACACACTAGAGGGAAAAAAGGCAAAAGAACACACTAGAGGGAAAAAAAGGCAAAAGAACACACTAGAGGGAAAAAAAGGCAAAAGAACACACTAGAGACTCTTCTCTTGGATTTTCACTACCACCTTTATCTAGAGACAGACACAAGATAAACGAGGAAAGGATGAAAAGAATTGGAGAAATTAGCACAGGACAGGTCTGATTGGAGCAATTGGTCGATGATCTTCACAAATTAAGACTGGATTAAAATATAGAGTATAAAACATGAATAAGAATGGTTCAGATACTGAGCCGATACAGAAACAAGAATAAAACCTGTTTCCACCAAAAGGCCTCCATCAGTCAACACACAATACAGATAAGATGGCATATGCACCTCAAGGTGATATAGGCAAGAAGGAGAAGACATGATGGGATAGCCAACAACTGGTTAAACTCTCCTTCATGTCCTGTATGAACTCCATTAAGAGGATAGATCCCCCACTACAGTTGGCCTCCTCCAGGAAGTCTACCTCAAATCATTTCTGTGCACCTGCAGTGCTCATTTCTGTGGCACCTGTTCTATTAAAAGGTTGACATTCTTCTTTAGCATTCGTATTGAATAAGACGTGACATGTTATAGTTTCCAGCGAGGCTACGATATCTGTGCCTTTCAGTTAAACACATCTAGTTTCAGCAAGGCATTTTTGGGACCAGGTTTGCCTGTTCTCTATGAACCCTATTCTCTTAGCATGACTGCATTGGTGGAGTCTGTTTCTAGAGCCAACACTGAGAGATAGAATAGGGTTTTGATCAGCTATGGTTCAATGACCCTGATGCAAGCAGTCAGCTATACGTCGCTGACTGCCTTCAGTTCATTCACTGTTGGGGGACAGCATTGCCTAGTGGTTAAGTGACACGGCTCACAACCCGAAAGGTTTGATTGGGTTCGTTCCCCAATCACAGCACCGGCTGTTACCCCGGGGAAGCAAACCCTTAAAAAATGCAGGAGGAAGAAGACCCTCCTATAAAATGCATGCTGAAGTCAAATGCACTGCACCGACAGGAGCAAAATAAAAACATTGTGCAGCGCACACCGTTTTGGGGGATTGAGAAATAAGGTGAACGCAACAACAACAAAATTCACTATCGCATCTTCAGCATCCCATTTCCAAAAGCAGCTCCAGTGTTGATCCAGCCTTAAAAACTGGGTACCAAAACAAATCTGGAAAGTAAAGGTGTCTGGTGCAATGCTGATCACATCCCCCATTGTTGGTTTATTTATATACATAAATCCTATGGAAAGCAAACACGTCTTATTAGGTTATGCCAAATGAGGTCCTCGACTAGGAAAGGTTGTGCATGGAACTAGCAACCTCACCATGTTAAAAATCATTGCTAAACTGCATTGCAAGAAACATGAGTCGGATTTCCCTAAAGGCTGGTTGAGGCAACCAATTGGAATGCTGAACCTATACTCCGCCATCTGGAGTGACAGGTATATGATTGATGGACAGGTGTCCATACACAAAGGCAATTTATTACACACATCTGAACAAAGCGACCATCATTTTGGACATGTTATGGGAAGAGTGAGGAGAGGGTAACTGAGTGGTTTGAATACCAGTCCTGCAGCCAAGAGGATATGTGTTCAAAATCCTTTTACGGCAGAGGTTCCTTGTCTAGTAGAGACAAAAAAACCTATCCTGGACATTGCATTGCGATTGCATAGTCAAGTTACCTTTATTCCTTATTCCTATAAATTCTCCTGATAGACCACAGCAATGGGAATAAACTGGGTAATGATAGCAATACCAAAAATTGACCTACTGCCCTGCATTCCAAAGTCCATTGTAGTTATTTCATAGCCAATTATTATTTTTAACAGTTTAATGAGAAGAGCAGGGTTCGGGTACAGTGTAGTTAGGAGTAAATGTGCTGGAAAAAACGGTAGATGATAATCAAGAAATAAATGTTAGAAACAATTCAATGGCATGACATAGAAGACAGTCATGTCATGGAGATCCATGGTCGTCAATGACAGTGGGCATATACAATATGAGAACTGAAACCAACCTTACCCTTTGTGCTAAAGAATAATGACAGAAAATGTGATGGTTCAGTCATCTGATGTGAAAACAACCTGATCGACTACCACTGCATGCTTACAAGAAAACCTGGCTACAAAGCATGAGGAAGACCCCATGATAGATGGATCGATGATGTAACAAAAATCATACACCAATATGAACTTACAACAATCAACGCAACACACTTGACTAAAAAGAAAAAGGCAACTCAAGTTCCCCATGTCAGTTAATTGTTTTCAGCTCGGTAAGGAAGGTAGGTATTTGTGGTGCGCGAAGCCATTAGTTTCCATTATTTTGCGTTGAAATCGGTATCAAATCAGTCCATTATTACATAGCAACGAATCCTGTTTGAAAGCAAACCTGAATCATAACCTGCCTGACATTCTGTGCAAGTGTAGTCTTAGTTTAAAGGATTATATTCTACATTTCTTCGGTACACACACGTTTTGAATACATCAAAGTTGATATACTTGTCTGATGAAATTTGGACACCAAGGTCTGAGAAATGATTGTATTATTTGATCAGATCAATAATCACTCATCTAGATTACATGTAACTATTCAACCCATGTTTGATTCAGACTTTGGGATGCAGAAGAAAGACTTGATAATGTTATTGGGGGATTTAACGCAAAAACACACCCAGCGACATAAGAACAATGTTTTTTTTTTGCACACCTTTACATTAATGACATTTGATGATTCATATTAATATCTTCTTTTCTTTCTTTTAGCTTATTCTGTTATGCCTTTCAGCGGCAAGAGATCTCTAGAACAAGTCTGACTGTGCAGCTCAGGCGCAGTGGTATTCACCGCCTCAAATATTTCTGTAAGCCACCTTTTTCATGGTTGGTTTTGAATACATAAATATGTGAAATCTTACACCTTTTCAAGAGAGAGATTGATGTATCCAGCTATTCTAGATATTTTCATAACTTTTCAAGAGAGAGATTGATGTATCCAGCTATTCTAGATATTTTCATAACAGTTTACCAATGTTATCCTACCTTCATTTTGGTTGGCTGTTTTACAGATGTGATCTACATATGTAATAAACAACAAACGGGATAGCACACATCCTTATGACATCCTTGTCATACTAATATATAATCTTTATTTAAAATACTTCATGTGACATATGGTTTATTTATGTGCCTTATGTTTAGATGGTAATTTTAACTCAAATTGTTTCATTAACTTTATTTGGAATTGAACTATTCGACATATGGAATTGTGGCTCTTGTATCGGACTGAAAGTCACTAATGGATCAAAATTATACTGGACTGGAATGGGTTAAAGTCACATATAGACAGAAAAGTAAGTAAGCTTCGTGTCACTTCATAGCTAACACCAACCTGATAACACAAAAGAGATTTATATTTGCGTTGTATACTGAGAAGTCTATGAAGACAGCACGAGTGCCACGTTGTATCCACAGATTCTCAAACAAGTTGTCTATAATCTCAGAAGACACTGATTTCGTGGAGTTGAGGTCTGTGTAATATCCAGCTCCACTGTATGTATTCAGCTGTCCCCAGTGTGATGAGCCATGCAGCTCGCTCTCAGTAAAGTAGCGCCATCTGAAATATCAAACAGAATCTGGGTAAAAAGTGAGTTTCAGTTGATGTGCCTATGGACATTGTTTCTTATCATTATATATGAAGCAAGCATTGGGTGACTACTACATCTAGCTTCATTGAAAGCACAATATTACACTACCTCTGTCTCCAAAAATTTTATTATTAAGGCACATATTCCTTTTGCTGGGATCTGGCAGTATGATTTATTGGGCTGTGCAATAATGGCCTCTTGTCCTCTGCAACATCAATCAAATCTTGTCAGCTCCTTACAGAGCACAGGTCTTCAAGAAATATATGCCAAGTCCTCCTGTCCTGGTACATCCGTTCCAGCTGTGTGTGCACCGGTTTCCTTTATGTTTGTCTCCAGCTATCTTCTCCATGTCTGTTTTGGTCTGCCTGTACTTCTCCTGCTTTGGGAACCCGGAACAAAAACTGTCTTGGAATTATATCATTTCTATTTTCCGCTGCTATCTAATCAACTTTCCCTTGTTCATACATTGTATGAATGTTTAAGCTACCAAATATTGAGATTTTTCTACAAGAAAATAGGAAAGTCATCGGAACTGATACCTTGCAGCTATCTTTGCATTGCATCATTAGACTTTTTGACAGAGGATCTTCTTATGTCTTGGCAGGCTGTGTTGTATTATTTTTCTTGTTAGTTGACTTGTTTCTGTGCCTTAAAATGTCTATAGATGGGGTAGCCCATCACATTCTCAATCTTCCTTGGTCACATCTTGCGATACACTTGGCTGGTTTATCGTGATACTTTGCTACCCTTGAGACACACACCCCCATTCCCCAGTTTACAGGGTAGTTTTATATTTCACACCAAATAGAAGAAGTCATATTCTTTACCAAAGTTTTCTTGTTCTGTGGCGCTGCCATATCTGCGTCTTTCGGTCAGATACTTCTGATTTCAGCTTGCTTTTTTTGGGTACCGTATGTGCCTTCCTACTGTGATCCCAATTCTCTTAGACTACACTAGTGCAGCCTGCTTCCTGGGCCGTTGCTTGAAGATGGAATTGGTCAGATGTGGCTTGCTGACTCAGATGCAAGCAGCCAGCTATGGGTGTAAGCAGCCACACCTGTCCTGACTGAGAGAATATTGACCAAAGAGAGAAGGCATAACCTGTCCCAAAAATGTGCCACGAAATCGAATGTGCTAGACCAAAAGGTGCACATATTGCAATCTCGCAGTAAACTGTGACACAATGTACCAAAATGTCCTCTTCAGTATGAATTTCGAAGATGATTGATAACTGTGATGGTGAATGCCTTTCATTTTAAAGTGACGTATGTGTGCATTCATCCAATCCAGGCCATTCTCAGGAACAGTTCATCAACCTCAACATCCTGTCCAACCTGTGTATGACAAAGGTAGTTTCATTGCAGATACTGCTGTCATGGATGAAGCAATGAAGACCTCTGAACTAGTCTTCAGCTTTTTTATGAGGTGGAGTGGCCAGTTTCCCCTTCTCGCTGCCTTTTCATCTCTAACAGAAAGCCAGGTACAGCTACATTGCCTTTAGTGTGTCGATAACGGAGATGGAACCTGGTATCATTGTCATGAGAAGCCTGCACTCACACACTTTGATACTCAGGTCATCCAATGATAGAAATATTTCAAGCACAGAAATGTGATCTTTTTTTTTGTTTCTAGTTCCTTATTGAGCACATGGCTACCCCTGCAACTAAACCTTTATTGGAAGCCTTTGTCAAAGCACTTTTTTCTGGTCTTGCACTGGTGGTTTTGTGGCTATTTGTTTTATATTTGTGCCTCAGAGTAGAGCACTTGATTTTTATGGTGTTTGTACTGGGTTCGATCCCCACTACCAACACATTTTGGTTGACTCAGTTGTAAATTGTACTGGCTTAATATTAGGAAAAGAAAGACAGCGAGGAAGGAAACTGGTCAATCCACTTCATAAATAAAAGAGAGAGAGCTAGTACAATGAAATCTTTAACACAATGAGGTTGCTAGTCCCCATACATAACATATTGTCTTTTCTAATACACTGTACGGAGCAGTGAAATAACTGAAGAAGACCTGTATAAGAATGGCATTGGGCTGTCAAGAGCAGGCTTGCTCTGCAGTTATGGGATGACAGCAACTTTTCTAAAAAAATTATTTTTGGGGCGTACAACAAATACATACGCTGTATTGTCTTCCTGTTCTATGTATTTTCCAAAAGGCTTTGTGTCCTCTATATTCACTGAATACGAGTCAAAACATTCACTGATAAATTCTGTAAAATCTTCATGGACCTTAAATGAAAAAGCAAAAATGTTTTACAAAAATATTTAAATAAAATGTAATTTATTCTTCAATTGTGTAAAGAGCAACTATGTATATCAGTTAGTTAACAATCTTTTGACTGATTTTTATTTCATTCTTTGTACAACATAAATATTGATTAACAATGTTGAATAGTATATTTACTCAATATCAAAGATACAAGTAAATATGAATAGAAAATATGGCCTACTTATTGTGCACTGACATACAGACAGGGCAGCTCAAAGATATCAAAATAATAATACAAATGGCAAGCGGAGCTTCCATTACATGAGGAAACTTAAAGACATTTTTTTTTTAAAAACTGTCCAACATAAAAAAATGTAAAGTCTGTTCTTTAGTGTCCTCTGAAACACAGAACAAAAAAGGTACAGACTTTCATAAATGGGTGCCTGCGCAGAATAAAGAGATTGAAAAGAACCATAAAGATATCGTGGACCATGACGTGACGGTATTAGATTGAACACACATTAAGGAAACCAGCTGATAGCATTACAAGACAGCCTCTGTTCTGAAATCACTAAAACACATGGAGAAGAGAGTTCGAGACTTACATAAAAGAAATGTAAAGATGTAAAGAGAGGTAGAACAGATGCACTAGGATAAAAATGTTGGTATGTATTTGTTGAACACATGTGCTGATGGAGAGTTAAAATGTTTTGATTGGACCATACAAAGATTCTGAGAAAGTACCTGGCATGAGTTGTTGGAGACCTTAAGTTGACGGATTCTGGGCACTCCCAGAAGCTTGTTCTCGTAGTAAATGTAGCCCATCTCACTTGGTTCTAAAGATTGGTTGTTGTAAGAAGTCTCCCAGTACAGGCCATCCATCAGGGGTCCTCTAGCATACTGCACAGACAACACATTTTATATTAGCGCACAGATGGTAAGTCACATTCAATAAATCTGTCACTTAATTCATTGCTGACATATTAATAGTTTTTATTTTGGGTTATATAAAGTTGTGGTGTCCTATCGGGCATGATGCACAACATAAGATTCACAGTGTCTCTTAGCCTCTCATGTCCAAGCCTACCTCACCTACAACCTGGGACCAAGTTCATCCCAGTAGACCAGCTGAAAGTTGTCTTAATCCCTAGCAGGAAACTTGACATGAGACAGACAACATTCAGGTGAACTCTTTTTCGTTCAGCCAATTGTGACAGCAATGTATCAACTCGTACAGAGAAGCGATGATAAAAACATTGATACTGACAAATTCGCCACGTAAGACAAAATTCCACAAAACCTACCTCTACAAGACCACATAAATGCTTTGATGCAGGTTTCCAAATCTATGATCCAATATCTGTGCAATGTCAGCTCATTAATTGTCATAAACCCTAGCATGACCAGCATGTAGTTCACTTAAATAAAAAGGGCCCATCGCACCAACCATCCTTGTGCATGAGTGGCAGAGTCCTAGGTTGCATGTAATGAGGACAACGTCATTTTGATTTGATCTAACCAAGTGGTGCATGGATGACCACGGGGACAGGACCATGATGGAGAGGACCATTTCCCTTCATAGACGTCCATGGCCTGCTTTAAGAGGTGGTGGGCGCGGATATCCTTTGCCAAATAGGGCTAAACCATGGTGAATGTGTGTTAAGTTCTGTCCATCAGGTGACTTCATCAAACCAGTGGAATGGTAGAAGGCACCTCTGTTTGCGTATGTGGAAGGTTTCAATATACTTCAAATCACTCTTCAGAATTGTCCAGGTTTCAGAACCATCCAGCAGGATGGATATGACATGGGTTAAATAAATTTGTAGCTTGGTTTTCAGTGAAAGCCTCTGCTGGTTCCAGACGCAATGTTGGGCTTACTCTTCGAATGATGTCCCGGTAGCTTTGCGCGGTGGAGCTTTGTCTGCTGCTCAGGTCAATGAAATCATCAGTGGAGCTGACATGGTTGCCATCAACAATAATTCTGATAATAAGGTCTTCTAGGTTTTCCAGTAGTTTTATGAGGCTTGAGGGTGGGAGTCTGGTATGAATATGTCATCTGGGTTGTTGAGGTCAGTCACAAGCACAGTTGTCCAACGGTGACTCTTGGATAGTGCATCTCCTGCTTACTGAGGATAAAGTGCATGGCTGGGCAGAACAATGCTTGTGCGAGAATACCTCCCTGCCAGACATTGGATGATGTAAAGAACCTGTCGGAGAGATTGTGACCCCGGCGGACTTGCTCCAGTGTGGCAGCATAACTGTTTAATTATCCGTTGCAGTGTGCTAGGAACTCCCACTTGTTTTAAGACATCCCACACTGCAGATCTGGCCTCAGAGTCAAATGCAGTCTTGAGTTTTATGCAAGTGACATGGAGGGGCCAATTGAATTCAGGGTGTATCTCCAAAAATAGGTGTAGAGCAAGAATTTCATAGATCGTACAATGACAGACAGTAAGGTCACAGTCTGTGTGTAGAATTGATTACTTTTCAGCAAAAGTTGGAAGCGGAAGAAAAGTGTGAGCAAAGACTTTTCTGGGTACAGATAGTAATCTGATGTGCTTGTAGCTGCTACAGCGGGGTTCTTTTCCTTCATGTAGGAAGATGATTTCATCCCACAGAAACCTGTCTGTTGAATCAAACTGTTGTGAACAGTTGACGCACATGAGGTCATGTGTGTATTTCAGCACTATCAGGTCTTGCAGCTCAGTCGTCTTCAAATGTCTGTAGGACAACATGTACTTGTACTGCAATGGTGGGAGTGTCAGAGTCCAGGTTGATAACAGGAGTTTGTATGATTGATTGCTCATTGACACATGAGGTAGAGCAGCTGCTGGACAGTTTGGGGCATTTTTTTAGAGGTCAGTCCACCTTCTGATTATCTCTTCTTTGGAGTAACATAGGATGCCATCAGATGTATTTATTGGTTGGGTAATTCAGATGAACAATAAATTCATATTGACCTGTGATAAGTCATATACCGCATTTCTTCGATTTTATTTATTGGTTGGCGGATTCAGATGAACAATAAATTCATATTGACCTGTGATAAGTCATATACCGCATTTCTTCGATTCTAAGATTCTTCTTCTCGACTGAAATGTCTCTAACTTGTGATGTGTCCTACAATCGCCAGTGAAAAGAAAGTTGTCTGGCATCAGGTATATTGGATTTAATGCTGCATTATCATTACCTAACTTATGCGCAAAAATATACTATAATAACCAAATATAATAAAGAAATATAATGATCAAAGATAGAAGATGCGAAATTGAAATCAAGAAGAAAATAAGAATGACTAAATCTATTTTCACCAACATAAGTCACATATTAATATCCACCAACATGAGTCACATATTGACATCCACCAACATAAGTCACATATTAATATCCACCAACATGAGTCACATATTGACATCCACCAACATAAGTCACATATTAATATCCACCAACATGAGTCACATATTGACATCCACCAACATAAGTCACATATTAATATCCACCAACATGAGTCACATATTGACATCCACCAACATAAGTCACATATTAACATCCACCAACATGAGTCACATACTAACATCCACCAACATGAGTCACATACTGACATCCACCTACAAGAGTCACATTCTGACATCCACCTACAAGAGTCACATACTGACATCCACCTACAAGAGTCACATACTGACATCCACCAACAAGAGTCACATACTGACATCCACCAACAAGAGTCACATACTGACATCCAAATAATTAAACCAGAAATATATTTTCCCCAACATGAGTCATATATTGACAAACAAACAATTCACAAATTAAAAATAGAGTTATCAGGTGTTATGTATATTCGTCTTTACAGTATGCGCAAAAAAGAGGACAATGAACAAACATTTAGAGAAGAGAATTGATGCCTTTGAAATACGGATACATAGAAGAATGGGGAGCATCTCACCAAGAAAAAATGTGCCAGAGATTAACCTTCTAATTCCCAGTTTACAAAATTACGTCTATTTCCTGCATCTGTATAATTTTTCAGCATGTTATGCCCCGACGTAGTTGTTAACTTTGAGAACCTCCAACTTCTTTTTAAATTTTTCTTTTTGGTGTGTCTAGAGATATATATTAATAAAGAACTTGGTATTGCTTGTATGTTAGTTTCTGGGATACAAGAAGATGAAGGTGATAGTCGTAAAAAATAGCACAAACATATAGACTCACCCGGTAGTGGCTCCCCTTGGTTACGAAACAACAACAAAATTTGCAGAAAAATGTACAAGGCCTACTATCAATGCTTACCATAATGGTAAACTGTCACTTCGACTATAAACATAATTTCTGTATCCACATTAACAAACTAAATAGATCTACCTTTGAAAAATCTGCTGCAGAAACTTAACTCCCCTAATTCTCAATAATGAATCTTCAAATCCAAGTGAAAAACAGAAGAAATCCTTTCCAAAATCTAAAACAAATTTCACAATCGCCTTTTTCTTCGTCCAAACGTACATGGCAGAAGCTAGAACTCTCTACAATTAAAAGAGCAGTATGTTCAGCTGTTACTTTAGCATTAACCCCGTATTTTATATACGATAAAGTGATGACCCTATGGCTGGTGGCGTTCAACGCCAGTGGAATGGGGCCAAGTTGTCGTAATCTCCCACCATAGGAACGGTAAAGGTTAATAGTGCTTTAAATGGGAGGATAACGCCAAAAGATAGACAGGAAAAACCTGAAAGATTGCACAATCAAGGCAAGAGGACATTGGAGGTCCATTGCACCCAACCCTTGATGTGCAGATAGCACCTGAACTGAACTAGAATATGATAACAAAGAAAAGCCAATTTGTTTTAATTTTTAAAATGACAATCCAAGCATGTTCTGTTAACTTAATGTTTTTGTCCCCCAAAGTGTTGCAGAAACAACTGAATGTTTAACTAAACTTACGTTCCAGAAGTCCTCTACACTGGTTAGATCCTGAAAAGTATTATCGTTCTCATCTGCAGTGTTCAAGAAAAGGTCACTCATTACTTTGGTGTAGTAATACATGGTTGTTGAGGTCATGCCAAAAGTTACTGTAGGTGAAATAAACCATTCAGATTTCAATCTCTCATTTCATAAAATGTTCCAGAAACCAACTTTTTAAAAACACTACTGCAAAAATAATGAAAATCTATGTCAAATAAATGCACAGCAAAAGATTAAGAAGATGTTCATGAAGATTTTCTGACAAAGCATTGAGCTGAATCAAAAAGGTAAGAAAAAAGATCTAATAAAACAGATACAAATAGAAATGAATCCTTTAAAGTTCATTAATCTAGTAGATGTGTGTCTTACAGTCAAAGGCCGCAAACCCAAATTTCTTAGTTTTTATTTTCAAAATAAAATTTATTGTTTAAAAAAAAATTAGGTTAAAATTATGATTAATAAATCTCAAGGCATATAATTTAATTATTTATGATTCATAATAAAAATATATATTAATATGAAGCGTTAAATATCATTAATATGGAGGGAGAAATACCACAGTTGTTTTTTGTATTCATATATTTCTATTTTCGCGTTATCCATAAATGACATTACCACATTCACTTATTTTTGTGTCTCAGTCAGAGTCTAAATTGGAATTGTATTGAATGTTCACATGTAGACCAGATGCATGATCACTCACCTAATCAAATAAAGAGACATTTTACTTGAAGTCTTAATTTCCTTGCGCAGAATGCCATGAGTTTACAAATTTACCAGAAACATAAATATTGACGTAATGGAAAGAACTCTTCATTAAACGGAAGCTGCCAATGCATCAAAATTTCTGCCATACTTAAGGTAATTTCAGATCTCTAAACATTGTCAGTAAGCAAAAAAGTGAAACACGGGTGTTAAATGTCAATGTCAGTCCCATCAGATGACAACTGATGTTTTGCAAGTCGATTACAACAGGGTGGGACTGTAAAGAGTTAAACAACCTTTAAAGGATAACTTGGCCCCATGCTCCAAAATGATGTCATAACCTGAAGTGAAACTGAGGGTGAACTCTCAATTCTAACTAAATGTTTCCAAGCATGCACAACATAGTGATTGACTGCATAATCTCAGCTTCTGGCCTACTTACAGTGGTCTTACTAAGGTGCGAATCTCAACTAGTGCTGACACAACGTGATTTCTGCCCAGCTCTCTGAATGTCAGAGTGAAGAAATTCAACCATGTGAAAATAAATGGTGGGAATAACTGTGACTCTCTTAAGTAGCCAAATGTCTCGTCACGAGTCTTGGCTTAATTTGACTCAAAATGGGGAAACACACCCGGTCCGGATACTGTAAGCAAGCATTCTTGGTGGTTGTAGCAAATGCCTCATTGAGTGTTCACTGAGAGCTGTTGAAACTCAGCCTGGACTGTGAGATTTGTTGCACCGCAGATGATCAAAATCTCACTGGTCCACTCACACAGCTGAATGCGCCTTTTAACACCTGAGTAATTCCCAGGTAATAGGGCCATTATTTCCTTCCAGGAATGTTGCAAGAGGCCACTAGGGAGGGTTGTGCATGTAGATAGCAACCTCACCATGTAAAAAACAATTGCTACTGAAACTGCACTGCAAACAAATGGATTCAGAATTCCATAAAAGCTGATCACAGTAAACTAAATGCAGTGTTGGACTTAAACGACATTTGCAGAAACAGGTAAATGATGAATGATGCCCTAAAACCAGAATGCTCTGAGAAGATGAAGTCTTTAAAGCCATTTTGTGTAGATCCATCTGGGAAAAAAATTATGTCAAACCACATGATGCCTTGCAGGAAGTCTAGTGACAGCTAAAGTTCAGAGAGTTAACCAGAATAATAAGAGTTATGAAAAGCAGATGTTGTGAACTGATATTGTATCCAATTGTAAGATACAGCACAGCACTTCTCAAACTAGAAACAAATGCAAGGGGCTTGTCATGAGTCTTCACCCTGACTATGAAGGAGTAGGAGGAGAAAGTTGAAATTTGGCACATATGTAGCTCATTCAATTTGTACCGTTGTACTGGATTTGAGAATTATGAATTTCCCTTTTTGACGGGTTTATCCAGTATCGTGCATGGCACAGCACACCTTATTGACCGGATCTGCTACTCTAACGGTTTGTCAGAACAATGGAGAAACCAGAGGCCAGAAATGTGATGAAATTCTTGATGTTGCAGAGAAAAACACCCACAGAAATACGCAGGGAGATGGAACCAGTGTTCGTGGAATTATGTCCTTCGTATACTTCTGTAAAAAACTGGTGTAGGCAGTTTCAGTGTGGCCGTTCCCATGTTGCTGACCTTCTAAGATCAGGAAGACCATCCTCAGATGCAGCGATGAAAATGCTGCAAGAGTGAAGAAAATCATTGATCAGGATAGGAAAATGACAATTGCAGAGATATCTAGATCAGCAAAACTGAAAGAAAGTACAGTTTTTAGAATGTTACACAATAGACTAAACATGAGAAAAGTGTGTGCTCGCTGGGTCCAGCATCTGCTGACATGTGAACAGAAACAAACAAGGGTTGATTGCTGTGGCCAGTTGATCAAAATGTGTTGGTCGAAAAACATGTTGCCAACCATGGTGACAGTAGATGAGACTTGGGTTCACCATTATGACCCACAATCCAAAATTTCCAGCATGCAGTGGAAAACCCCGGGCTCACCAACATATGTCAAGCCAAGAGCACAGAAATCTGCAAGAAAAGTGATGCTGACTGTTTTTTGGGATGTCAAAGGTGTCATGTCATATTGAAAGAATACCTGCCTCATGGCAACACGGTTAATGGGCAATATTATGCAAATCTCCTTATTAAACTAAGAAAGACTGTGACCAGAAAACGAGGGATAGTGCGCACTCAAATTCTGCCTTTGCTTCAAGACAACGCACCCTCCCATAAAGCAAGGTTTGTGCTGCAAACAGCCAATGATTTGAATATTGAGATTCTTCCACACCCACCATATTCTCTGGATTTAGCTCCATTTTTTTCCCCCTCAAAACTTAAAAAACAGCTGAAAGGAAATCATTTTGACAGTGACAAAGATGTCATACTGGCTAGTGATAACTGGTTTAGTTTGAAAAATAGGTTATTTTATTCTTACGATCTTTTCAAGGTCACACAGAAATGGCAGAAATGTATAAATTCAGGTAGTGGCTACATTGAGAAGGGATAAGCACTGTGCCAAATTTCAACTTTCTCCTCCTTCATGGTCAGGGTAAAGACTTATGACAAGCCCCTTGTAATAAAGCATCAAACAGAGGTGAATAAATAGCTTGCACAAGAATGGAAACTGCATCTCACCATATACAAAAAGTAAGTAGCATGTCCATTGCAGAACGTCACTTTTTACAACTGCCACCTATTTGGCTGTTTCTTTGCAAGTGTGCAGTACAGTACGAGGAGTAATCACCTGAGAAAAAAACACAGTGTCTGCCAAACTGGACATGGTGGGAATCGATCCCGGCGCGTTGGGATTGTGAAAACTGAGCGAATTTCACCCCTAGGCCGCGCAGCCTCCTTGACAACCAGAGTTAATGTGTCATGCCCAAGGCATGAAAGAACAAAATATATGCCTGCAAAACAAAATGTCTGCGAATCGATGCCAGCATCTCCAGGAGAGAGACAAGAACATTTGCAAAAGGGTCGGTTCCATCCCACGTGTCGAATACATAATGAGACAGAATATGCGATGATTTGGTCATCTCATGAGAATACTTCCTGATTGGCTTTCCCCTGCGGGCTTACAATACCCAACAGTTTAACTTCCAAGTGTGAGGGTAACCAAGAGGAAGGTGGATAAACAAATTAAAGGCCCTTTTTCCAGTGACATGGATTAATGACATCAGATGCGACTCAGCTTACTCAGGAAAGACCACCTTAGGGTCCACATGATGTCCACCAGGGCACATGCGGAATGATAATTACACTACTGGCAACTGACACTATAAAAATGACTTACTGACACACAGCACTGCCAAGAAAACTATGTAGATGATGAGCTCTCTTAGAGTTGTCTTCACATACAATTCTCTGTTAGTCTTCGTCTCTTCAGTCTGACGAGTAGCCCACAGAGCTGAAACATACATTCTTATATTTATTGACAGTTCAAGTTCAGGAAGAGGCATCTGAAGCTGGAGGACAAAATGTTATAATAAATAGAAGCATACAAATCTCTTCTCAAAGTTCTATAGAGTACACTGCTGTTTTGGATGAAGTGTTAGAAACTTTATTTTGCTAGACCACAGTCTGTATGAGGTGGGGTGATCAGTTCCCTTCCTTGCTGCGTTTTTCCCTAACTGTAGGCCAGGTACCCATTTACAAATTTACAACTGGGCTGACTGTAGTGTGCCAATAGCTGGAGCTGAACCCTGCACCTTTGCTGTGAAAAGTGAGTGCTCTATTACTGCACTAAAAATCTACAAGAGTGAAAATTAGGAGGTTTAAAAATATGGTGACTTGTAATTTATGCCCATGACATAGAAACTCAGGCAAAAGAGAGTGATTTGAAAAAGACATACAATCGAAAGGACAATTGTAGCAGAGAGACACAGATTGAGACAATTTACCCAGAAGGAATTAGAAAATGCATTTAGGCAATTCAAAAATATAAATTTCAACGACTCCCAAATCACCCAATAAACAAAAGACTGGTAGGATATGGCCGATGCAGTCTCCAGAGAAGCGACATCGCTCAAAAAGAAAAAGCACTAGCCCTTTCCATGTCAGATAAAGGCAGAGCCCCTAATGACAAGCAGCACATCTCCTCCATGGAAGAGAATGCAATTTCCAGAAGAGAATGCAATTTCCAGAGTAGAAAGACAACATTCCAGAAGTGATGAAAAAAGGCATCCAGACTGGACTAGAGAAAAAATATATAGCATTAGAATATATTCAAGTGACATACATAGCCACATTATGAATCAGCAACAAGAAAAATGAAGGAGAAGGCGTTTATACAAAACTAAACAATAGACAAGAAATCTATATCTCAGTGACCACTGGAAAATTGTAAAAGCTGAGTCACAGACACTAAAAACAGCTGTAATTAACCATCATAGAAAATAAGAACCATGCCAGAGACAAGATTTCCTTACAGATTCCCTGTCAGTCACAATGACCCTCAGAAAACATAAAAATAATAAAATGGACAGCCTGTCTGAGGCATTAATGAATCATCATCATCATGTAGCATGTCCTTTATAGAACGTCGCACCCCATCAAAGTATGTCTGAATGAAACTCTTTCCCTTGCCAAACCCCAGCCTCTGCCAGTCATACTCAGGCATTCCTGTATATCTTGGTACCATCACCTTCTTGGTCTACCCCTGTCTATTTTGCCTGGCACCATACCTTTCCTCACTGTTCCCTCAAGACCGTTGGTTCTCTTGATGTGACCAAAGTATTTACATTTTCTGGCCATAATTGATAAACCAGTTTTCCTTTATGCTAAGCTCTTGCCGAATGTCTAAATTTGTATTTTTCTCCGTCCAAGGTATCCTGAAGATCTTTCTGTGACATTTTGACTCAAAGGATTTGATTCTTTATCTAGAAGTTTTGGTAATTGTCCATGATTCGCGGCCATAAGCTGCCACATGAAAAACACAGGCTCAAGACTTTTACTTTTGTTGGTGTATTCATGAATACAAGCTACAATTTCAACAGAGTGAAAATTCAGTGGATTTCTGCACACCGCAAGGTAATGAAATGAGGAGACATATAGTGTCTAAAGAGGGACGAAGCAAAATGGAAATTGATAACAGATCTCCATATGAAGAAATAAATGCAATGATAACAATTAACTTCAAAGACAAATGGTATAAAGAACACCCAGGATCTGATATAGCAGAAGCATACTACTACTTATCAAGAAGAGATCAAGTGACAATATTCAGACTGAACAGGTCACTGCAGACTGAAAAATCATGTTTCCAACAATTAAAAATTGGATACACAGACAAGTGTGCTCATATTGGGGATGGGGAGGGAAGAGTAGAGCAAAGCACCAACATGCCCTCCCCAACTCAATTGCGAGATAAACTATATGGCAACAAGAGAAGCCAGAAGCAGACCATCAGGTTTATGGAGGGAAATAGATGTCATTATATTTTTTGGGGCATTCGCCTTATTTCTCTATTCCCCAAGGCGGTGTGCTTGCACTGTGGATTTTATTTTGCGCCTTTAATCCCAGAGCATCCGACTTCAGCATGCATTTTATTTACGGGTCTGCTCTCTCCCCCATTTTCTAAGGGTTTGCTTCCCCAGGGCAACAGCCGGTGTTGTGATGGGGATCGAACCCAGCACCTTTGGATTGTGAGCCATGTCACTTAACCACTAGCCCACACCGTCCCCTATGTCATTATATGAGAGCAAACAATGAAGAAGAAGGCAAAAGAGCAGAAAAGAATAACTTAAAGTACACTATGCAAGTGAATGTCAGATGTGCAAGCCATGAACTGGAGAGTCTAGTCAACACTTCTAATTGCCTTTTCCCACATGTGTCACCACATTGAGCCATCACAGAATACAGCAATCACAAACATAGAATAAATAGGTAATATCACAATGACAAACATAGAATAAATAAATAATTTCACAATGACAAAAATAAAGTTTTTAACTTACATCTCACACCCTTAAGACAGCAGTTTACAGCTCCACCACCTCCCCTGCTGGACTTTTTGAGATCAGTTGTGGAACTGTCCATCTGGCTGGAGGATGATTTAGCACTGTGGTTCTGCCCAACCATACAAACCTGGAATGTTGTCGCAGAGAGGTGTAACAGTATGGTATGCTACTAACAGTACAGATAGTCCTGTAGCAGACACTACTGTCAGGGATGAAGTGTCAAAGACCTCTTGTACTAGACCTCAGCATTTTATGAGGTGGGGTGAGCCAGATCCCTTTCTTCCCTAACAGCAAGCTAGGTACCCACTTACAGCTGAGTTACAGCATGTTGATAACAGGAAAAGCTCTATCACTCTGCTACTCAAATTGCTCATTATAAGCACCTAATTATCTCAGTGGCAGAATACTCTTTTTTCACTGCAAAGGTATGGTGCTCAACTCCCGTAACCAGTATGCTCCAGTCAACTCATTTGTAAAATGGGTATCTGGCACACTGTTAGGGAAGGAAAAGCAGTGAGGAAAGGAACTGGCCGCAACACCTCATAAAAATGCAGAGGGCTTAAACAATGAAGTCTCTAACACTTCATCCTTTCCAGCAGTGTCTACTATGAAACTACATTGACCTAAATGATACACAAGTTTTTGAGACTGTGTGATCTGATGTGCCCCCTGATGTCATTAGACATCACATAGAAGTGCAATTTTCTTTCATCTGTAGCTGTTGTTTTCAATCCATGCGTCTGTGGTATTTTTTAACATTTAATTCATCTTTTTTTTTTTCCTCCATCTTGCTCTGAAGCCAAGCTGTCTAGTGTAATTGTGTGGCTCATATAGTAGATCTGATGCTGTGACTTTTGGTTAAATAGATTTAAGTGAGGAAGAGTATGCACTGTCATCAACCTCACTTTCTCATCCTGAGCTATATCAGTTCAGTGGCAAGAGACGAGGTTACTGGAAATAGCACAGAAATAACATCAATATTGAGCTTCAGAAAAGACTAATCACTACAATGTGGTCTGCAGCATTGTATAGCTCTGAAACTTGGATTCAAAAGGATGAAAAGACAATAGAAGCTTTTGAGATGTGGTGTCGAAGGGTGCAAAGAATGAGACAACTGATGAAGAGTATACAAAAAGGTAGATTATCTTGACTTGGTCATAACATGAATGGATGCTTACTATTGAAAATATTAGAAGGCAGAATATCAAGAAACAATTACATCACACAAACATGCAAGAACATTGTGATATATTGAGCTGAAGAGATCTGCTGGGAACAGAGGAGAGTGGTATGACATGATCAGATGACTCCAACACTAGTCCCTGCACTGACTAACCCGATGATGAACTGTAAACTATGACACAACATCATTGTTTAGGACGAACGCAGATGTACGATTCCACATAGTTTGAAGAAACGAATTTCCACAAACATGGTCCTATAAAGTGAAATGGCTTCACATGATTATGAAGCAAGGAACATTTAGCAGGAGCGATCAGTGAACATATCTTCTGCTGACAGTTATTAAGTTTTATTCCTAGTGTAACAGCCCTTTAATCAGTTGTTCAAACTAATTATTTGTCTCTCTATAAATATCATGTATGGAGTTGTTGTTGTTATTATATATATATATATATAAACGATTTGGACATTGATATGGGATCCATGATTGCAAAATTTGCTGATGACACAAAACTATGCAGCTGTGTCTCATCTAATGCAGAAGTGGATATATTGACGTCGGATTTAGACAAAATTCGAGAATGGTGTGTAAGCTGGCAAATGGAGTTTAATGTAGATAAATGTACAGTCATCCACATACAATAATGAACATAATTTCAGAATTGACGAGAACAATATTAGAATGATAGAAAAGGAAAGGGACCTATGGATTATAATAGATCATACAAGTAAGGTGAGTGAGCAAGTTCAGGTAGCAGTGAAAAAGGCAAATGCAATGTTAGGTATGATAAAAAGAAATATTAAACATAGGAGCAAGGAAGTGATAGTCAAACTGTATAAAGCATTAGTTAGACGTAGATTGGAGTACTGTGTACAGGTGTGGAGTCCTTATCATAGAGGGGATATAAACATGCTGGAAAGAATACAAAAAAGCACAACAAAGCTGATAGTGGGATTCCAGAATTACAGTTATGAGGAAAGACTTAGAAAAACCGGCCTGCAATGTCTAGAAGAGAGAAGAATTCGATGTGATCTAATACAGGTTTATAAGATGATCAGAGAAATGGATAAATTAAACTATTACAAGTTTTTTAAAAATACAGTCACTCACAAGAACAAGACGGCATAGCTACAAATTAACTAAAGAGAGGTCCAGATTAGAAATTAGGAAATATTTTTTTAGTCAGAGTGGTGAATGCTTGGAATACATTGCCACGGAAAGTAGTGGAGGCAGGGACAGTTAATGCATTTAAGAATAAATTGGATGTGCATAGCTTTTAGAGCAAGGAAATGTAAATGAAACTGGTTGTATACAGACTCTGCAGAGTCTAAACCAGTATAAAGACATTAAGTTAAGTTATTAGCATTCAGGTTTTTTAAAGTTTTTTTTCTGTGACTTTACTAGTGACCCTGACTTGTTTTGTAAGCATCTAATTTCACATGTTATGATCTTTCATTCTTGGGTCTCACTTGGATTCTATGTCTGACACATTTGATTACATGTCTGACACTGGTGACAGAGATTTGGTAGGAATACACTGTTGATCATTTGTCTTTTTTGTTTGTTTCAACTGATATGTTTGGATGTGTTAGTAATGGTGGTAGCTTGTATGTCACCACATTTTTTTTCTTTCTTGTAATGTTTGCTTCCACCCCACCCAATACACCATTCTCTGTTCTGTAGATACCTACTTAACATAAAATGGTCAGTAAAAACATGTAATGGCAATTACTTAACAATCATTTATATCAGAGTTGCTCATATTTTATTGTGCAGCTTCTTCTTCTTCTTCTGTGTTTGTACTAAATCTTCCACTACCAAGCCCTGAACAGGGCTTTGCAAGTGGCAGGACGTATTAAGAAGAACGGATTGTGTTGTGTCACCAGTTTATATCTCGACTGCGATATTTGCACCTTTCGGTCAGACACACCCGTCTTCGACAGAATGTGCAGCAGAACAGCATACATTTTTTCAATGTTACCCTGTTAATGCAAGATTGATTTTTTTATTTTTTGCGTTCGCCTTATTTCTCTATTCCCCAAGGCGGGTGTGCGTTACACTGTGGTTTTTATTTTGCGCCTGTCGGCCCAGTGCATCTGACTTTAGCATGTCAAGATTGATAACTTTGGTAGCTTCTAAATACTGAATTGCTCCTCTTCTACTCTGGGATGGAGAGGTTTGACTGGATGTCTAGTTCTCTAATTTCCATGATTGTCATGGTATCTGGTCTTCCTTCATTATGCAGGCATGCTACAACCACTGCAGCTGAAATTTCTCCCCTAGAGTCAAAAGGGGCAGAGTTTCAAGATGCTGACATTTTTTATCTGACTGTGAGCATTGTCCTTTCTTGTGACTTGGACCACCTGTATTAAGTACTTCATTTCTGTAACAGCCACTCTGCATACATTTTAATAGTGTAATTCAAGAGTGACTTAATTTTTATGATATGAATGTTGACATTTTTATGATATGAATGTTGAATTCTGTAACAATGTGAATAATTATACAGCTCAAAATAATACCTCACTATCCATGCCAAGATCTGGTTCATTGCGGATACCATCCCCGTATCCACCATCCCAGGCAGTGCGGGACTGCCCACTTCCTGGTCGATGTGACATCAGTTTTGATTTATGCTAAGACCCTGATGAGTACAAAGTTTGAACCCTCCTGAGATGACAGAGAAACAAAATCAACAGATTAGAAATCAAACACAGAGCATATTTTCTGATTATTAGAGAAAGTTACAAATAGCAAAAGTAAGCACATTAAGTATGGACCAAACTATACAAAACAATTAATGAATATAGAAATGGAGAAAAAAAAGAGCATTGTCAAAAAGTTGACATAAGTTTACAGTGAAAATTGATTTACTTAAAGTAAAGTAGGCAGGACAATAATATTATGAATTAGAGGACCCAAATAAAGTCAGGCTAAAATAGAAGGAAATATATCTTGATGACCCGTTCTTCTGCGTCGCTACTGGTCCCAACTTTGTCTCCAGTGGACCCTGTCGTGGGCCACAGAAGTCCAGTGTGTGGTAAGTGCTCTTCTAGAGACATCTCAGATGTTGCAGCGTACAGCAAGGGAGTATGACCAATGCATTAGAGGTCTTCCCCGCAGTCTCTCCTTACCTCGGGGATACCAAACTGCTGTCGCTGTGCTCCATCGACCATCGTTTCGTCGTAACATGTGATCCTGCCCATCTATGTTTTGCCTTGTCTGCATAAATTACCGCATCCTTCACCAGGGACAATATGCCAGAATTGTGGAGACCTTGCTTACGTTGGTTTCAGAGAGTGATTCCAACCAACCGTCTCTCAAGGAACGCCTGGGTCACTCAATTTGCCTTCTAGTGATTTTGTTAGTGTCCATGTCTCAGCACGTAGCACATCGCAGAGAGTACAATAGAATTGAAAAGGGAGGCTTGTAGGTCCTGGCAACCGTCCAGGACTGATAATAGACGAGAAGGCTG
Organism: Ariolimax columbianus; assembly: GCA_036924085.1. NCBI lineage: Eukaryota > Metazoa > Mollusca > Gastropoda > Stylommatophora > Arionidae > Ariolimax > Ariolimax columbianus. The sequence continues at coordinate 9,669,334 of JAVGWX010000002.1, forward strand.
CCCAACCCGCACATCTTGTCAGTTCAGGTTATTATCCATATTGAGAAGGCATCCAAGATACATGTACTCGTTGACATCCTCTAATCGTACATCGCCAAGGAAGACTGAATTACAAGTGGTGAAGTGATCACGCAACACTTTGGTTTTCAAGACATTCATCTCCAGTCCCGCATGCTTGCCCTCTTCATCGAGTAGCTGCATCATTTGGTTAGCTTCTGCTGCTGACTCTGTGATGAGAATTATGTCATTAGCAAATCGAAGGTGATTGAGGCGTCTACCGTCAATAAGGATTCCAAAGGTGTCCCAGTTGCATCGACTAATAACTAATTCCAGACATGCTGAGAAGAGGTTCGGTGAGATAGGATCGCTATGGCGGACCCCATTTTGAATTTGTACCACAATTGGACGTTGGAAGGGACGAAATGTGGATGTGTAGTTTGTATAACTGTTGGCAAGAATTCTGATGTAACCAGCATTGACACCTTGTTCCAACAGTGAACGCCAGACAAAATATGGTTCTACTGAATGATTAGCCTTTTTTCTTTGAGAGTGGTGAGGACTGGCATGGATGCATTTTGTAAACAGCTTGTAAGTGACCGGGGAGGAGAGTAATTGGCCAATAGTTTTCAAGATCCTCGTTGTCTCCCTTCTTGTGCAAGGGTGTTGTCCTTGAGTTGTGCCAGGCGGCATGTGTTCCTCCCGAATGAAGATAACGTGTAAAATATTGGGGTAGACCGCAAGCCTGGATGACCTCCGCAAGTGATGCCATCTTCACCTAGTGATTTTCCAGATGGTACTGACTTGATAGCATATCAAATTTCTGAGAACAGGAAGTCTGGAAGAGTGGGTAAAGTGGATGGGAGGGCAATTGGAGGCGATTGATGACCTAAACAGGTTGCTATAGTCAGGTCATCCCATAACCAGTGAGGTCGCTGGGGCACACATAAAGACATCCTCACAACCCCACGCCATCCTTCTCTGTCAGCGATCATTCAATGTGCCTCTTCTGATTGGAGATTGGTCCATTCTTTTATGTTGTCCTCCCATCTCTTTTTGGGACGGTCTCTTCGTCAATTGCCTTGCACCTTTCTGTGCAGGATCGTATTTGTAAGACCATCTGATCTCGATATGTGACCATACCAAGCGAGTTTCCTTCTTTTGACAGTTGCCAAGAGGTCTTCAAAAGGCCCTGTTGCTGTTGTAATTCTTTCTCATATTTCCTTATTTGTAACTCGATCTTTGTAGGTAACATTTAGAAGTCTTTGGAAACATCTCATCTCCAAGGCCTATATCCTCCACTGCAGGTCAGCTGTGATTGTCCATGTCTCACAAGCATAGAGGAATATTAACAGGACCAATGTACGTATTATTCTGATTTTCGTGCACAGTGCCAACCGTTTATCTTGTTAGATTTTGTTAAGCCGTGCAAACGTCTATATTGTCTGTGCTATTCTGGCAAACACCTCACATTTTGATCATTTACAATCGAACACAGATATTTAAAACGATCGACCACTTACTGGCCATTAGCTTTTATCCTACTGTTGAAGCCCTCCGTGTTGTTGGTCATTAATTTTGTCTTTCCAACGTTTATCTCCATACCATAGTCAAGAGCTATTTCATCAAGCCTTCTGACCCATTCCTGGAGTTCTGCTTCTGAACCCGCCAACCTGTTGATGTCATCTGCAAAACGAAGGTTGGTAATTGTCCAGCCCCCTAACTTGACAGTACCAATGTGACCTCCAAGTGCCTCACTTATAATTGCCTCATGCAATATATTGAAAAGTGTTGGGGAGAGTGTACAATCATAAAGTTATTACTTTGTCTTGGTGTTACCAGTTCTTTGAATGCTTCTTTAGCGTAATTTCTGTCTAATATTTCTTCAATGCTTGTACATTGCTCACATATCCATGCTTATTTCGCCTCTCTCATCTTTTGTTGTATCGCTTTCTTGACCTCTTTATATCTGCCGACCTCATCAGGTGGATGTTTTTGGTTTTTCAGTATAGTATGCTTTCACTATTGACTTCATGCCCAACTTTGACATTGTGCGAGACGCATCGAAAGCTTTCAGACAAGGAATGATTTGGGGGTGTTCGGCGAGGCTATGAGTAGTTAATGTGATGCTGCGCCGATGTTCAGCAGCTTTCAAGAGACGCTCGCAGGCAAAGTTTTCATGATCTTCTTTGAGTTTTTGACAGCAAATCTTACTTAGATTAGTGAAGGCTGTGTGATTGTCTTACGTTGCTCCTCTAGCAAAACTCGAGTGGCAGGTCAAAAGCGATTTGTGGTGAGTGGGTGCTGGGAGACTGGCTGCCTTCAAAATGGATGTGATTGTTGCAATCTGATTTGCATAGTCAGCATCAATGTCATGTCGATAGAAGCTCCAAGTTGCTTGCTAGCTGCGAGGGTAGTAGCAATTGAGGGGTTGATTTATACCTGTTTGGACCCCTAAAAGAACTCCTGGTAGGTCGACATTTCAGCACTGATAAAAAAGTGAAACAGGCTGCCCTGTTCAGACATACTGACAAATCTTTCTACACTGAAGCTTTTCAGGCATTCTTTAAACACTGGAATGAGTGCATAAACGTTGCAGGAAATTATTTCAAAAGATAAATGGCATTTTACTACTTGAACGCCCCTCGTATACATGACTATAATATCCAGATTTCTAGTTAAATCAGTTGCCCTCTTCACATAAAAGATCCTTTCTCTTGTCATAATAGTGCAATTTGCAGTATTTTTCAGGTCCATCTTTTCATCCTCCCAGTTGTCAATTTTGTTGTTGTTTGTTAAAGGTTCATCTTTCTGGATTCTCATGGCAAAGGTACATCTTTTTCAAGTTTCAAGTCCCATAATGTTGAAATTATATTAGGAAGTATTGACCAGTGTATGGATGCGTTGTGTATCTGTTTGTAATGTCATGTGCTGATGTATGTGTTCCACTTTGGCAGTTTTGCAGTAGAGTAGTTTTGCCAATCTTTTTCTGTACATGCAGATGTGGTCATACCGAGAAAAAACCTAGACTTGTCCAGTCAAATTGAAGATGAAGTGATTTTGAACCCACCGCCAACATGTTGGGCGTTGGGATTGCAAACTAAGTTTGCACTCGATTAACAGTATAATTACTATAATAATGTTGCTGTTTTTCAACAAGCCTTGCTGCAAGGTGATGATAACTAAGCTTCTTTTTATTGCTCAAATATATGAACTGTCCAACTCTTGATTGTCTTCATTATTTCTCCATTCATCTCTCAATCGCTAACTAGTTTTAACTTGAATTTCCGTGGTTTTGTTTACCATAATAACATAATTTAGTTTGAAAGAGAACTTTTCTGATGAATTACTTTGTATTTAATACTTAAATTACAATACGAACTGTGTAATTTTTCAATTTAAATTTATCGTACAATGAAATTCGTTTTCCTTATCTAAATTTCGTTTCTGTTTTAAAATTCAATTTAGTCTAAAATATGAAATATATCCTACCAACACACTACACAGAAGAAATAGAAAGAATTAAAAACTATTATTATTATATAAACTGATATTTAAATAATTAGACAATTAATGTGCGATATTCACTGTTAATTAAAACCATTAAAATATCACCTATATATACAACGTCTCCACCTTGAATACATATAGTTTTTTTTACTTACACTTGAGTTTCACATTACGGTCAGTTTTATGAAAGATAATTGAACTTGTCAACATGTGAATGAAAAGTTGGCAGAAGTTTCTCGGGTCGGTATGTTTCTCTCCCCTCAAGGAAGTACTTTTTAAAAATTTATTTAATGTAACCAGTTTTCTTAACGTAAGCATTCAAACGTAAGGTTATGTTCAGCTCTAAATCCTTGTACTGAATAGATTTGTGTAATTATTCATGCACTATCATAGTTTCTTGGTACATGAGATGATTATCAATTAAGATTACACCTTACTATAACTAGAAACACTAGGGTTTTTGGTTGAATGGAATGTGTGCTGCCACAACGAGGCTTTCAAAGTTACTTATACCAGTATGCCATGATTATACACATGAATTAACTATTTTTGTGCAATTGTTTATTTCTTAAATTGGTGGGAGGGATCCCACGTGCTTGTTCAGTGCAGCCTTAGTTACTGCAATACTGTTTGTTAGATTATATCGATATATTTATTTTTCTCATTCTATTTATCAATTATGGAGTGGGGGGGGGGGGGGGGTGTGTTGGGATTCGTGTGAATATGTGGTCACTAAACATTTTTTTTTTCAACTAATAAATCTACTTTTTAGTCTTTGCCTTTCCTTTATTTGTTCGAATCCATACCATTAGATATCGTCTTACACCTCTTACAATGTGGGCCTATGGTTGAAGTATATGAGGTTATCAGATATCATTTTTAAAAATGCACAACACATTATTTAAGGAGGCTCTTGAAAACTATGAACTGGTGTTGAGCGGCGTAGACCCAACCAAAACGTCAATATTCAGAGAAAGCAAAGTTAATTGGGGAAACAGAAAACGTCAATAGAATGTGGAAAAAAACACAACAATGCTCCAGGTCTACACCCCATGCAATCAGTGTCACAATGAAGAAAACATATGGTCATGCTTTGAGTGTCTTTCAAACGTTTTCAATGAGAAAACAATCTGATTGTAACGGGTGATTTTAATTATCGAACAGTGATCAAAAATATCACCACATGAATATTAATTAGGAAGGTTCAGTAAAACCTCATTAGAATGGAACATCAATTGATAAGATCTTGTTAATGTGTGTACTGAGCATGATCTAATAATAACAATCACCCACCAGCTTTAAACTCCGGAAAAGTAATATCAAAGCGTGTACAGGTGGAGTAACCCAGAAACTGCATCACAGATTAATTACATGTTAACAAGACAACGATCCAGAAGAAATTAATAGATAAAGTAATCCCCAATACTTGTATAGGTACTGATCGCCCACGAGTGGCAATGATACAAACAAAATTCCAAAATTTGTGAAAAGTTCAAAGCCAATAATCGTCACAAATCTAAAATAAAAACAAAAGTGTGAAGAGGAAGCTACTAGAACAGAAATAAGTCAGAAATGACAACGATTTTTGTAGACACTAAATAGATTCACCAAAGACAAAAACAGTTAACCGGTTATCTATTCAACAGCCATAACATTTAACAAGAAATGTGAAACAAGCAACTGAAGGCGAGGCAAAGAAAGACAACAACAATCCTGGTGGAATCCTGATTTAAAAAAAAAAAATCAAAACAGACTAAAAATGAAAAGCTCTAACAAATATGGCAAACGGCCAAAATGCAGAAAGGTTGTTTTACTTATCAACTAGCAAGATTATACCAAACCAATAATCACGATTTATGAAAGAAGAATCATGGAGAACAATTATCATCTATAAGCAAAAATCGCCAAAGAGATTTCTAAAAAAGTATCAAAGCAACTAGGTTAAGAGATGAGAGCTTCAATCCTACTGCAATCATTAACGATCGTATGGTATCCTTAATATTTAATATGTACGTAAGACAACAACGCTGGATAGAGTACTTCCATGAAATGTTCAACCCTTTTCTAGTCTCATATTGATTGCACAAATAATACTAGCTACATGATCAACGACCACTGATCGATCGCAACATAAGAAGATCTGGCTACAGCGCAAGAGGAAAGCCACGTTGCAGATGATAGAGAATAAGTAAATATTAATCAAGTCGAAAATGAATACATAGAATAAATGTCATTGTTTTAAACAACATTTTGAATACAAGGAACAAGTGCGATAAAATGGAATTGTTATTTTCAGGAATATTGTCAATGGTGTACAAGACCAGCTTTCTGAGCGATGCTGCCATCTCTACCGATTCTGGGTATTTGAGTCATGCAACTCGCAGAAACCAAGACTGGTTTTATGACAACAATAAGGCTATTAAGACTTTGCTGGATGAAAAACATCGTTTATTAAGACTTCACCAAGACGATCCCTCCTTATCTTCCGAAAAGTTCGCGTTCACCAATATTCGCAGGATTGTCCAGAACCAGATCAGGACAATGCAGGATGCCTGGCTCAACAGCAAAATCAGGACAATGCAGGATGCCTGGCTCAACAGCAAAGTAGATTAAATCCAGCAGTATGAAACACAAATGACTAAGCGATTTTACGATGCCCTGAAGACGGTCTATGGTCCCAAGTCGGTCATTCATCTCCTGTCCTTAATCCTGATGGCACGGCACTGATGGCCGACAAAGTCGACATTCTGGAGCGTTGGTCAGAGCACTTCAGTGCTATCCTAAACTGTCCATCCATTGTCAGAAAACTAGCCATAAAAAGCATGCCTCAAGTTGCAGTCAATGACAGGCTCGGTATCCGGCCCAGTACAGATGAGGTCCCGAAAGCAATCAGCTAAATGTCCGGTCTCAAAACCCCCGGGTCAGATGTATTCCTGCTGAGCTCTACAAAGCAAGTGGTGTTACACAAGCTAACAGACCTCTTTTGCTCAATTTTGGATACAGATCATATGCCGCAGGAACTGAAAGATAGCACCATTGTTCAGATGTGCAAGAGCAATCGTCAATCTTGTAATAACCCCAGGGGATCTCCTTCCTGTCGATCGATGAACAAATTCTAGCTCCAGTCTTGCTCAACTGCTTAACAACTCATCTCGAGCTGAAGCTACTCCCAGAGAGTCAATGTGGTTTCCTAACTGGTTGCGGGACGGTTGACATGATTTTTGCAGCTCGTCAAATACAAGAGAAATGTCAGAAATATCATCGTGATCTGTACACGACATTTGTTGACCTGACAAAGGCCTTTCACACCGTCAACAGGCAAGGACTCTGGAAAATCATGGTGAAATTCGGTTGTCCCAAAAAATTAATCACAGTTGTTCGCCAGTTTCATGATGACAAGTCGGCCCGTGTACTGAATTATGGTGAACTCGTTGTAGCATTCCCAGTCATACATGAGGTCAAACAGGGCTGTGTTTGCCCCAACACTTTCCAGCATGTTATTTGCAGCTATGCTTTTTGATGCAACACGTGACTGTGGCACTGGCATACAGATCAGATACCGGACGGATAGGTAAGTGTTCACTCTGAGGAGCATAAAGTTCCTCACAAAGATGACAGAAGCAACATCTTAGATCTCCTCTTTGCCGACGACTGCGCAATTAACACGTGCTCAGAACAGGAAATGCAGGCAATCGTGAATGAGTTCTCAACTGCGTGCACTAATTTTGGTCTTACTGTAAACACCAGGAAAACGGAGGTCATGTTTCTACCTGCGCCCGGGGAGCCCTACCACGAACCAAACGTCACTGTACAGGGACATCGCCTTAAAGCAGTTGATAGCATTACCTACCTTGGTAGTACCCTAGCCAGAGAAGGAAATATTGACTCTGAGGTCCACAACAAGATTTCCAAGGCGAGTGCTGCTTTCGGAAGACTACGGGGGAATGCTTTGGACCGACAGGGAACCAGTGTTGACACAAAGTTTAGTGTGTATCGTGCTGTTGTGCTAACCACTTTTCTGTACGCATGCGAAACATGGACATTTTATCAGACATGTCAGGAAACTTAATCATTTCCATGTAAACGGTCTCCACAGACTATTCACGATCGATTGGCAGGACGAAATGCCCAACCCTATAGCCTTCAGCAGGACTAGACTCTCTGGCATCCCTACGCTACTGCAGAAAGCACAGATCAGATGGACAGGGCATATTGTTTGCATGTCAGATGAGCGTCTCCCCAAACAACAGGACAGCGCTTGCCAGAGGGACATAAGAAACGATACAAAGACACACTAAAAGTTTCCTTGAATAGTTTCTCCATTGATGTTGCTGCCTGGAAGCTGCTTGCTCCGAACCATTCAGCCTGGCGCACTGCCATCACACATGGTTCTTGCACCGCAGAGGAGAGGACCGTTACGGAGGCGCAGGAAAAGCGAACTGCACGAATGGAAAAAATGCAAGACGGCCCAATTACAAATGCTGTTCACGTGTGCACTACGTGCTGTAGAGTTTGTCACGCTCAGATCAGACTGTACAGTCATACGTAGTCCCTTCTGAATAAACACGTCTGACGCTGCCGCCATCTTCGCATGTGATGGGCAACTAACTAACAAGGCCAGCTTCTTGATAATGTCAGAGCACTGTATCGTTCGAGTACAAATGTCGTCAGAACGACTGGTGGTGTCACATGTTTTTGACATCAGTACCGGCGTGAGACAGGTGTGTATGCTTTCTCATCTGCTGTTTAACATCTACAAAGGCAAAATCGCATCAGAGATAAGTCAAATTGAGACATCTGAAGCAGAACAGAACTCAATACACGAATTACTCTTTGCAGATGATCAGTGCCTGGTGTACGCCGATGAAAATAAACTGTCAAAGCCACATGAACGCGCTTGCGAATACCTGTGCTAAATACAATTTGCGAATTAACGAAAAGAAAACAGAAACTATGAAGATAAGTAGAACAACTGGGCCTCTCAACATACGCATACATGAAATTACTGTTCAACATGAGCTGACGTATTTGGGCAGTGCTTTTCCGACAGACAGTAGGATCGTCAGGGAACTCGAGACTAGGTGTCTGAAAGCATCTACGATAACTTATCAGCTGCCACTACCCCTCTAGCATTAGTTTGGCAACAAAACAACAGCTGATAAACAGTATATTAATGCCGACTCTGTGTTACCAGTGCTAAACATGGCCTTTGTCTAGGGCGCATGAGAGCAGCATTTCGACGCGTTAAATGAAGTGTTTGAGGAAGGTCATCGGTGTTATCAGGAGAGACAGAATGAGGAACGACGACATTTGCAGTATGGTCGGCACTACATCTTGTGCAGAATGCATTTGCAGGCAGAAAATACTTTGGTTTGGTCCTCTCATGAGAATTCGCCCTCATCATCTTCCACTGATGGCTTACAACGCTGGTAGATCTGGCTACAGGGCAAGGGGGCGGCCGCGAGGTAGGTGGATAGATGACACTAGAGTGATTGTGCAATGACACGGGTTCATATTGACCGGCGCAGCGCTGGCGCAAGACAGATGATTTAAGCTCCCCACGGCGACAAATTATCAGCTAGACTTTAATTACAACTGAAAGCATGTTGTCCGAAAGCAGAAACTGTCATCAGGGATAAAGTGTTAGAGATTACACCGCAGGTTTGCCAAAACTCGGCATTTTCTTAAGTGCGGGTTATTTAAGTGGAAAGTGAGCGAATTGTGTGGAAATTGCTTGGCACGTTAAACAGAGAACGTGGAAAAGAGATTAATCTAAATTTCTAAAAAAAACAAAAGCAATTGACAAAAAAGGGAGGGAGAGGTGATTTGGGATAAATGAGGAGTAGGGGTGAGAGGTGGGGACTAATTATGAAACCAGTTGTTTTGTATAGTTTAAGTAATAACTCAGTGACCGCACAGAGGCAACAACAAAACGACACATATGTTACGGCCAAAAGACCTTTGTCACGGACAAAGAACGATAAAAACAACTAACAGATTACAACAAAAAACAAGATATGATGTAAGCTGAGCCGTTGAAGTTGGCAGCCATACCTGAAAGCCTCGATCTAGTTAGGAAAGAGATTACAACAAACAACCTAATTACGATTCGTCTGAATAATAGACACACACGACGGAAGACTATAGCAAGCACAACAAGAAAGGTTAAAGGTCACAGATTTGACACGGAACTAAAATATCGTGAAGTTAGAAGGAAAGACAACGCTGCAACACAGCAACCACTCCGTAAGACAACGCTGCAGCACAGCAACCACTCTGTGGTAGCCGCGCTGCAAAAAAAAAGGCATCCTGGAAGACCGCCGCTTGTTGGCAAGATTCGCTCGAGCTGCACAACACTCGCGATCTTAAAACAAACAAGTTAGCCTTCCATTAGGGAAACTGAGACGCTAGTCTGGTCAGGTACAACATACTGATCAGGATGCCGCGTCTTGGTCAGGCACAATATACTGATCAAGACCAAAATCTCTCTTCCATTTAGCATTTCCCTGAAAAGAGGCTGTTTTCAATGCAGTCTGGCTGACACTATGTGGATCGACCTGATCTCCGTAGTAGGGAGTGTCCCGCAGATGAAGCCAAGCAAGCACAACCATGTGGAGGTCCATCGTCACCAGCACGCTCGGGATGTGAGGAAAGCTGCTACAACCTGCCACTTAACGCGCTTTTCAGGGCACACAAACAAGCAAACGTGTTCATTCAATGGCATTAAACAACAACAACAACAGCCTTCCACTGGACAACCAGTGTCCGAGACAGAACTGACTGGAAACTGATCTGGAAACCGCACAACAAAACAAAAACGCAGTACTGCCCATCCATCCCGCTAAACAGAAAAATGCACCTACCAGCTACCACCAACTCGCACGAGAATTGGTACCCACACATGGCAACCGCCCTTGTATGTGTACATGTCGAATTCGGCTAAGACTAAAATAGCAACACTAAATGTTAGTGAACTGGGGGGGGGGGGGGGGGAATAATCATGAATCGGGTAGAATGTTTTAGATATAGGCAGCGACAAGGTCATGTTCGCTACTCAACAGCTATAGTTAGGCATATCTTCTGGTCTAGGCTGAATCACTGCAGAAGTGCTCCAGGCTGGCGAAAAATACCCTTGCCTGCCAACTGGCCATGCTTCTCAACATCTGTCTTCTTACACGACATATTCGAGACCAATGGAAGTGCTCAAAGACAATCCTGATCCACAACAAATGTGACAGAGAAATTATGACGAACTACCACACAATCTGCTTTCTATCTGGTATTTATAAACTGTTTACGAAAGTCTTTACCCCCAGATAAGAAAGGCAAGTCGACGAGAACCAACCGCAAGAAAAGGTAGGTTTCATGAAGAACTGCTCAACCACTGACCACCTCCACACACTAATAAGAAAACTAAATTTCTACTGAACATCTTCTGCCCTGCGGGAAAAAATGCGACTAGAAAATGAGTCCATCAAAAATGTCAATCGTATGTCTACCCTGGACATACACAATCAACAACAACCGCAACATTACTGAGGACAGCGGCCGGTTGTCCCAACTTCAACCGCATTAAACTGATACTCTAGCAGGTGATGGACGTCAAGACCACAAGGCCAAGGCTCCCATATTCAATAACAGGCTGATTCCAGCAATGGTATCTGGGTGTGATGTTTGGAGTCTGCACAAATCAGACGCAGAGAAGCTCCGTATTACCGAAAGAGCAATGGAACGAAGAGTTTTAAATATCTCCATAAGAGACCTCATCCGAAATACCGACATCCGCGACCAGACAGAGTTCCGGGATGTCGTCGACTCTGCGTCAGTGCAGATGGGCCGACCAAGTGCTCCGCATGACTGACGATAGATGGGCCGACCAAGTGATCCGCATGACTGATGATAGATGGGCCGACCAAGTGATCCGCATGACTGACGATAGATGGGCCGACTAAGTGATCTGCATGACTGACGAAAGATGGGCCGACCAAGTGATCCGCATGACTGACGATAGATGGGCCGACAAAGTGATCCGCATGACTGACGATAGATGGGTCGACCTAGTGATCCGCATGACTGACGATAGATGGGCCGACCAAGTGATCCGCATGACTGACGATAGATGGGCCGACCTAATGATCCGCATGACTGACGATAGATGGGCCGACCAAGTGATCCGCATGACTGACGATAGATGGGCCGACCAAGTGATCAACATGACTGACGATAGATGGGCCGACCAAGTGATCCGCATGACTGACGATAGATGGGCCGACCAAGTGATCCGCATGACTGACGATAGATGGGCCGACCAAGTGATCCGCATGACTGACGATAGAAGAACGATGAGAAGGTCTTTCTGGTCGCCATTCAACTATAGAACCGCCTGAGTGGCTGCCCGCCAACGCCACAGAGAGAGAGAGAGAGAGAGAGAGATAGATAGAGAGAGAGAGAGAATCTAAATCACGTCTTTGGACCATCATGGTACGCCATGGTGAAGGATGGGCACGAGCTCAAGCAACATTTGGTTACCTGGCATCAGGCAGCCTTGCCTGACTGAATACCAGGATTCGAGTATTAAAATAAAGGGACATGACATCAAGAAGACCTGTTGAAGCTATGTCCGGGTATAGAGCGGTGCAGACGCAGAGACAAGAGTCAAACATTGTGTAGGTTTTCTTGTGCATCCAGAGAAAACAATTCTATTTTCTTGTGCATCCAGAGAAAGCAATTATATTTTCTTGTGCATCCATAGAAAATAATTACATTGTCTTGTGCATCCAGAGAAAACAAATATATTTTCGAACCAGAGTACATTAGTGAAAGATGAATATCTACAAACAGTTGAAGGTGGACACATAACAACAATGATCCAGGTCTACGCCATCTTCAATGACCACAGCAATGAGGAAGACAGGATATCTTTCCTGGAATGTATTTCGAACGTTATCAATTAGGCCAGTGAGAAGAATGGGGAACAGAGATCATCACACGATTATTGCTAAGAAACATGCAATTCTGCAATATTAGAACAGAGCGGCTATGAAGAAAGCATACACATGTTTGTACTGAGCATGGTCTATTAATAACATATACCATCTTCCAACATCAAAACAGTAATATCAGAACTTGGTGCAGATGAAACAACCCAGATATAGCATCACACCTTGATTACCTATTAACAAGACAAAGAAAATGAAGAAATATAACAGATCCCGATGATGTATATATCATCTATATTGACACTGGTCACCGACAAGCGTTAATGAAGCAAACAACATCACAGAGGAAAAGACAGAAAAAAGTCAAACCAACAATTGTCATAAATGAAAACACATTAGAGAGGAAGTTATTAGAAAAGAAATATGCTGCGAAATGACAACAATTTCATGAACACTACACAGAGAAACTAAAGATAAAAACAGTAAACGGACTGTCTGTAAAACAGTCATGACGGCTAAACTATATAAGAAATGTCCAACAAACAATTTTATACAAGGCAGATTTAAAAAAAAAAAAAGATTTGTGGAATGCTGAAGTTGGAGAGTCAATACAGACTAAAATAAAACTAAACATGACAGGGTTAACACACAAGAAGCAAGACAATTATATTGCTTATAAAATGGCAAATACCAAACGAGTAATCACAATCACGAACAAAAAAATCATTGAAGGATATGAAGAACAGCATACAAATGTAAAAAATCGTCCAGGAAATTAAATATAGGAGCAAGGAAGTGATTGTCAAATTGTATAAAACATTAATTTGACCTAGATTGGAGTACTGTGTACAGGTGTGGAGTCCTTATCGTATAGAAGATTTACACATGCCGGAAAGGATACAAAGAAGAGCGACAAAGCTGATAGTGGGATTCCAGAATTACAGTTACGAGGAATGACTCAGAAAAACCGGCCTACAGTTTCTAGAAAAGAGAAGAATTCGAGGGGACCTAATACAGGTTTATAAGATAATCACAGGAAAGGATAAATTAGACTATAACACGTTTTCTTTTCCAAAATACAACCACATACAAGAACAAGAGATCATAGCTATAAATTAACTAAAGAAATGTTCAGATTAGATATTAGGAAATATTTTTTTAGTCAGATAGTGGTGACTGCTTGGAATGCATTGCCACAGGAAGTAGTGGGGGCAAGAACAATGAATGCATTTAAAATAGATTGGATGCGCAAAGCTTTTAGAGCAAGTAAATGCAAATGAAACTGGTTGTATACAGACTCTGCTGAGTCTTCTAAAACAGTATAAAAACGAAAAGTTAAGTTAAGTTAAATTAACAAAATAAATGCATCCAAACATTGTGGTTAAGAGATGAGAGCTAAAATTCTACTTCAATCATTAATAACCAAAACTGATCTTATCGCCACTATTCAATGAGCACCAGTGGTGGAAAGAAGTTTAAAGCACAACAGACTCCCAAGACAATCAAGGATTATCTGGAATTGGATATACTGAATTCAGAAATAGAAAGAAATGTCCAGAATAGCCATATAACCAAGACACCAGGTGGAAACGGTACAACAGCTCAAGCAATTTAAGCTTGTTGGAAGACAAGGAGGAAGTAGGTATAGATCCTCTTTACGAGAACATTTAGAGAAAGAAGATTATCAGGTGATTTACAACAAGCTACAATAAGACAAATTTGGAAGGAATATAGGCAGTAAAAGAAACAAGGACACATGCAGAGACATTTTGCTACTAAGTCATACAGAAACATGTATTCGAGAATACTTGAACAAAGAATAAGGCCGATTATTGAGCCTCAACTGAGCAAAGCTCAATTTGGAATCCGTAAGAGATATGGATGTATTGCTGCCTTATTTACCATAGTACATTGAAGTGAACGACAATATCATATGATGAGCATTTAAACATAACATTTATAAATCAGACTCTTGATTAGAGTAGATATAAATAAACTAGGAACCTCGGAATACAATGACAACAATTGGATAATTTGAGAGAATTGTACCATATGAATACATCTTTCTCTTCTTCTTCTTTTTCTTCTTCTTCTTCTTTTTCTACTTCTTTTTCTTTGTCGTCGCCGTCGTTCGTTCTCAAACTTCCGCTACCAAGTCCTGAAAATGACTTTGTAGCGATGTAGTCCGGAGAACGGAAAGCTTTGTGTCGTAGTTTACAGCTTGACTGCGATATTTGCCCCTTTCGGTCCGATACATCCGACTTTAGTCTCCTTAGTCAGTCTGCTTTTTTGCAGTCTGTTATCCAGAATCACCACGTGGAGATGGAGAAGGGTCTTGGCAGCTCTCGGTAGCTGGTCCTGATGGATGGTAATATGAATACACATGTTATAAGAACAACTGAAGGGAACACGTATGTTTTTGAAATAGCTACAGGCGTACGGCATGGATATGTGCGTTCACTATTACTGTTTAACATTTACTGGGACAAAATAACACCATAAGCAGGCAAATTACATTACCAGAAAGGGAATTCAACTCAGGAAGCACATACTCCAACTAAATACACGAACCACTTTTTGCAGACGACTAAAACTTAATGTGCGAGAACGAATGAAGACTTCCCAATCATATGATGCTACACCTCGCACAACTTGTAAAAGATATAACATGAAGATTATCTTATCAAAGACGGAAACTGTGAAATTATCAGAACACCAAGCACCCACTTACCAAATGTGTAAACAATGTCAAACATAAACACGCCCAAGAGTTCAAATACCTGATAAATATCTTCAGGAAGGTGTACGGTTTGACAAAAAAAATCGAAACGTGTCGGAGAAGGGCTGTGATGGGGCTTATCGACTTTCACCACTACTTAAACCCTCGAGTATCGGACTTGCAACAAAATCAACTGATAAACAGTATATGCATACCAACTATGTGCTACCAATGTCAAGCGTAGCACCTATCAAAAGCACATGGGTAGATTATTACAACATGTGAAGTGGAATGCATACGGAAAGTCATTGGTGTCGCCACGGGAATTCACACGACAAATGATGGCAATAAAAATATGGTGAGAACTACCTCATGTGGTAAATACACATGAAGACAACAAATATGATGGTTCGGTCAGCTTGATAATGCAACTTTATCAACGACCACTGCATGTTTACAACACAAGACGATCTGGCCATGTTTACAACACAAGACGATCTGGTCATGCTTACACAAGACCATCTGGTTATGTTTACAACACAAGACGATCTGGTCATGCTTACACAAGACGATCCGGTCATATTTATACAAGACGATCCGGTCATGCTTACACAAGACGATCTGGCCATGCTTACAACACAAAACTATCCGGCTACAAAGCACGAGAAAGACAGAATGGCAGATGGATAGATGACGTAAAGCAATCATATAACAAACCAGCTTACAACAAGAAACACAATACGCTTGCCACAAGAAAGGCTACTTAAGCTTCCCACGCCGCTTAAGGGCACAGGTAGGCGCAAAAAGTATGCACTCGTAAGTAACAAAAAAATTAACACATAGATACAAATATGAACATACCAGAGGGCTCCATATGAAAACTTTAAAAGTTGGATAGAAAGTAGAAAAACCATGCCTTTGTATTGTACCTTGTTAATATTGTTGCTAAGGATGTTAAGAATGTCCTGCACAGTGCCATCACGGTGCAGGTGAACAACATGAAAGCATAATTGCAGCTGAAAGATGGCCGCCAGACAATTGGCATGCAGCAAAGAGGAACATCGTTCTGTTATCTTTTTTTGAGCAGCGAAGGTGTGAAACCTATAGTAATTCATCGGCAAATCAAAGGTCCAGTACGGTGATGCATGCCTTTCACTCCAGCAAGTGTATGAGTGGAGTAGGAAGTTTCAAAACGCGTGAGTTCTGTGATAGACTGTTCACGACTGGGTCAGGCACACCGGGTAGTGACTCCCAGAGTCAATTGCAGCCGTTGATCGCCTCGTAAAGCAAAATCGGCGATTGACTTTAAATTAAATTCCACCCTCCTGAAAACCAGTCAAGGTTCAGCACACCACATCCTCCATGAAGTGCTACTATGCCAACAAGTGTCTGCAAGATGAGTGCCACGACAGCTTACTCCAGAATTTAAACAACGACGAATTGATGCCTGTCAAGAACTTTTGTTTCGCTTTAAAGCAGAAAGTAATGGTTTCCTAGCAAGAATTGTTATTGGAGATGAAACCTGGGTTCACTACAACGAGCCTGAAAGGAAAAGAGAGAACAAGGAAAAGCGCCATCCTTTCTCATCGAAACCGAAGAAGTCTCGCATGCAGAAATAAACAGGGGAGGCTATGCTCATTCTCTTTTGGGATAAATCGGGACGTAATTTTAGAGCACTGCATGCCCAGGGCGAACATTGTCACCAGTGCCACGTATACAGATCTTCTCAGGAATCTACTTCGACCAGCACTCAAATCCAAACGACGTGGACTTGTGAGTAAAGACGTCCTTTTGTAACATGACAATCCTCGACCCCCATACTGCTCGTGCAACGACTGCAACCATCGATGATCTCCACTTTCAGTGTCAACCATATCCGCCGTAGTCACCAGACCTAGCCCCCAAGAGATTTCCACGTCTTTGGACGACTAAAAGAGGCATTGGGAGGGAAGACTTTCAGGTCCGATGAAAAGGTTCAGCAGGTGGTCCGTGAGTGGTTACACACGCGACCAAATGAATTTTTGTTTCTACAGAAATCGATGAACTTTATAAACGCTGTGGGATTTGTATCTTACGCAATGGTTACTAAAAATGATACAGCTATGTTTCACTTCTTCAGAATAAATTTACCCAAAAAATTTATTTACGGTTATCATTTGAAGCCACTTCATATAAATCCTGCGCAGCAAAATAGCCAATCACAACCTTTCAGCTCCATGACCAGTACATGTCTTCATCTTACACCCCGCCAAGTCCACCTTCCCCTGCCATTTGGTCCAGCTCTGTCCACTTCTAGATAGTTTCCTTTGTTTTCCTACAACTCTCTTCCCCGTGCGGGATTTTGTCTGCCTCTATTTCTCTTGTTTCAAAGTCTCTTCCCCATGTATAATTGTATATGTCTATACTTCTCTGTATCGAAGTCTCTTCCCCATGCATGATTTGGTCTGTCTACTTCTCATGTCTCGAGCTCCCTTCACCATGCGTGACTTGGTCTGTCTCTACTTCTCCTGTCTCGAGCTCCCTTCACCATGCGTGACTTGGTCTGTCTCTACTTCTCCTGTCTCGAGCTCCCTTCACCATGCGTGACTTGGTCTGTCTCTACTTCTCCTGTCTCGAGCTCCCTTCACCATGCGTGACTTGGTCTGTCTCTACTTCTCCTGTCTCAAGCTCCCTTCACCATGCGTGACTTGGTCTGTCTCTACTTCTCCTGTCTCAAGCTCCCTTCACCATGCGTGACTTGGTCTGTCTCTACTTCTCCTGTCTCAAGCTCCCTTCACCATGCGTGAGTTGGTCTGTCTCTACTTCTCTTGTCTCAAGCTCCCTTCCCCATGCATGACTTTGTCTGCCTCTACTTCTTTTGCCTTGGGTATTTAAGAAAGATATATTTCTATCAGCTCGTTCCCTTAATGTGTGTTCCGTTCAATGCGAACGTTTTCTTCTGACGGCATATTCCACTGTTATCTGTCTGGTTCTTTACAACATTTTTTATCTTATCAAATCATTTCAATCTTTCAATTTTGCTGAGAAATCCAATTATGAGGGGCAGTCATTAAGTAGCAGAAGTTTTGTTATAAAGTGCGTGCAAAAGTATGTACAACGGAAAATCTTATTTCAGGACACACACTGGCTATTTAGCAATACCTCTTGTAGGGGTCATGACGATCGAGTTGTTTGCGCATGTGCAATATAGCTTATAACATGGCAGCCCCACTGTCGACTTGCACAGTGGAAGAACAACGAGGAGTTATTCGTGCTTATTTTATTTTTTTTGGTAGTTAGTGGGTGTGAAACTTTCTGAAATCTACAGAAGAATGAAGGTTCAGTATGGAGACAGTTGAGTCAGGGGAAAGTGTATAAATGGGTAGAAAGATTTCAAAATGGAAGACAAAACGTCATTGATGAAGCGCGGAGTGGGCGACCAGCAAGCATGGCAACTGATACAGTGAAACAGCAGATTAACCAGCTAGTTCATGACAACTATTGACAAAACAGCCGTACATTTGAACATGACTTACGACGCTGAACACAACATTGTCCACGCATACCTCGGTTATATATAAGTGCGTAGCAGATGGATCCCAAGGCGGTCGACAATGAAGTAATAAAGGTGGTGCAAAATTGGTTTAAAATCACACATAATGCTTTCTTTCTAGAGTGCATTCACAAGATAGTGGACAGGTGGACCCAGTGCGCTACCACGTGTTCGAACACAGGTAAGACTATATCGAAAAACAAGACATACAAAATGCCTGGATCGTACTTTTGTAGAAAAAAGTTATTAATACAATTCCTGATACTTAATGATTGTGCATCGTAGGGAAGTCTTAACCTTTTTTGTTGTTTTTGTTCTACATTTTGAACAGTCGTACAACAGATAGTATTGAAGCGACAACGGATTACTTTTGCTGAGATAAACAGACATTGAAATCGCTTGCAAAATATGCACAGCATCCTAGCATTTAGACGCTAAAACGTGGGCTGGCTTTATCCTAAAGAGATAATGAGATGTCATCACCAGAACAGGCATGATATGGACCCCATAGAGAAGACCAAATAGAGGCCAATCTAAAACAGCTTGATGAAGAATCAAAGAAGTCAAAGTGAAAATCGTGAACCATACAGAAAACGAAAGCAACCGAGTGAAATATAGAATGGTTGCTGTTGCTTACCTTAAAGACACCATCAAGCGAGATGGTCACTGATCGTCTGCCAGTCATTAAACATTAATATTTGTTCTCGTTCGCTTTGTACCCAAAGGCACGGAATGCGTTATATTGTGTTTTGCGCCTGACGGGGACCCAATGCAAACAACTTTAGCACTCATTATACAAATGGGTTTACTTCTCATTGGGCACTGCCTTGCTAAACCAAACATGTTTGGAGAACTGTCCGCCGTGCCCTTTCCCACTTAGCTAGGTGGCCTCACTCAAGGATGCGTATATAGAGATGACGGAGTCGTTTATAGCTAAAGAAATGCGGTTTATGAGGAGAATACTGCCCATATCATCTACGGCAGACGCATTTCAATAAGATATATTATTAGACTATAACATTGTTTATTATAACATTGTTTATTACTAGACTATTTCATTGTTTATTATTTGAATATAACTTTGTTTATTACTAGACTATAACATTGTTTATTATTTTATTATAACATTTTTATTACGAGACTATACCATTGTTTATTACTAGACTATAACATTGTTTATTACTAGACTATAACCTTGTTTATTATTTTATTATAACATCTTCGGGTACACAAAAAACTGGCTATGGAATGTGTGGATGGCGGATACAGAGACTCGAAACTGAATGTGCATTTCTGATCATGTTGGGGGAATCGAGAAGGAAAGAACTGACATTCTGGCTTGTGGTAAAGAAGGGAATGTGAGGACACTTCGAGGCAGCGAGTTGTGAATAAAGATTGTTGGTTCTTTACAACTGCTACCAGAGTGCAGATACATACTTGCTTTGTGATCGTTGTCCCAAACTTTGTTTACAACTTGCCCAGAATGCAGATACATACTTGCTTTGTGATCGTTGTCCCAAACTTTGTTTACAACTTGCCCAAAGTGCAGATACATACTTGCTTTGTGATCGTTGTCCCAAACTTTGTTTACAACTTGCCCAGAGTGCAGATACATAATTGCTTTGTGATCGTTGTCCCAAACTTTGTTTAAAACTTGCCCAGAATGCAGATACAAGATCCTTGCCTTGTGATCGTTGTTTACAACTCGCTGCCTCAAAGTGTGACCACATTCCCTATCTTATCTCGTTCATTAATTGAAACTACTACTGTTTGCCTACCTGTGACACAAGCATGTACGACATGCAAGGTCTATGCTTGATGATAGGAAGGTTATGGAAGTCATTGAGTCTATTAACAAGTGTTACATGACGGAATACTAGCTCAGTTGTGACACCAGTTTTGGTATGTATCGCTGGTCTAGTACCTTAACTCATCACATTTTAGCTTCGATGGCATCTAAAGCGGAGACATTGGCAATGGATTGGGATGAAATGTTGAAGTTGATCAAAGACCGCTCTTGGATGAAGACATTGTAATCGATGAACCGTGAGATATAGATGGAAAAGTTCTGAAACCAGATGTGCGTCCAGCAGAGTGTATCTGAGAAAATGGAGCAAGAGTGTGCAATACCAACTAGCCATGGAAACGATTAGCATCTATACTCTTAATCATTTTATAAGAGAGACTGAGTTTCCGTGGAACTGCCTGGTGTTAAGTGACGTAGATTCTCAACAAAACAGCGGAGAGAGATCTAGCATAGCGTGACAAACTAGCTCATGAACATTCGTGTTTGACTCCAATGTAAAGCATATACTTTAACTACAGCTGGTGCCTTTCAAAAGAAGCCAGTTATCGAGCATTTCCAAGTACTTACATGTTTGCTCTAAGGCGAAACCTACTTTTCAAGTGCTGCATGTTAATTAACATGAAACATGTATTCGAGCTTCTGTGGTGGCTGATTACAATAGTTTTGGTATTATAAGGTTTCTAGCCCCAAGCCCAACCCACTTAATGTGTTTATTTACGACACGACTGGCAGGTTACAGTGGACAAACTCTTTACACCCAGAGTGTCACTTGGGTGGACAAATAAAAAACACCTGAAGTTCTGAAATGCTCAACAAAGTGCATTCGTCATAAGGAGGAAGTTCATAGTTTGATTACGAGTGCATATTGCTCCCCTTTCTCTGCTGTTGTCCCATATGTTTTATGAGTGTTTGAAAAATTCTTGTCATTAATTGGATATAACAATAAATCAGGCAATCAATCAAATCAATTCCAATCTCTTTTGCTTTCTGTGAAGCGCAGGTCTTCAACAAATACAAGCCACATCCACATTCGATTAATTTATAAAAGTAGTTTAGAATATATTCATATCTAATTGCTTAATAGACTAAATTGAAGCATAATTTCCCATTTAAAGCTCTACAATTTCTCAGTGAAGGGGAATTCCCCACGGATTGAGAACTGCTGTCATAGAGACCTTTAACTGAATCTTAGAATTGAGCAGAAAACCGGGTGAGTAACTCTGGTCTTATATGGTATCTCTGTTGGTCCTTTTTAAAAGCAATGTTGTGTTATGCGATACGATTTTCAAACGTTTCTTGTCCGGAAAGATCTCATCTCGCCAGGGCAGCGAAGAGTAATCAGGTTCAGGTTGTACATTCTAGCCAGGACGACCTCCCTCCCTCCTTCATACCATCTCCTTCGTGTTTCTGTGAACAGGCTTTTGTCTCAGCTGTCTAAACAAGACGACCTGACTCTCCCTTCCTTATCATCTCGTTCGTGTTTCTGCGAACAGGCTGTGCCTCAGCTGTCTAAACAAGACGACCTGACTCTCCCTTCCATATCATCTCGTTCGTGTTTCTGCGAACAGGCTGTGCCTCAGCTGTCTAAACAAGACGACCTGACTCTCCCTTCCATATCATCTCGTTCGTGTTTCTGCGAACAGGCTGTGCCTCAGCTGTCTAAACAAGACGACCTGACTCTCCCTTCCATATCATCTCGTTCGTGTTTCTGCGAACAGGCTGTGCCTCAGCTGTCTAAACAAGACGACCTGACTCTCCCTTCCATATCATCTCGTTCGTGTTTCTGCGAACAGGCTGTGCCTCAGCTGTTTAACCAAGACGACCTTCCTCCCTCCTCCATATCATCTCGTTCGTGCTTATGTGTACAGGTTGTGTCACAGGCGTCTGACCAACAAGGCGAGGATGGACACTGGAAATCCTCACTGCGGCAAGCATGCTGAGGTGCCTCGTATTTTCACGACATTAAGAAGGATCCTGATCCACTTCTGAAGTAAACCTTGGGATGTATGAAAAGCCGCTGTAACACGCTACCAAGAACCATTTGACTAAACTCAGAACGTGAAGATTCCAATAACAACACCAACTTCACTTTTTCCCTACAGTTTTGTCTTTTGCCACCAGGCTTTCTGACGTTTCTCGCAAGGTTGTTGTTGTTGTTGTTGTCGTTGTTGTTGTTAAATGCCATCAATGAGTAGGTTTACCCTTTTGTGCGCCCTAAAAAGGACGTTAAGTGGCGAGTTGTCTTAGCTTTCCTCTCATCCCGAGCGTGCTGATGAAGGTGGACCGGGGTCATCCAGCAGGTTGGGCTATGTTTGGCTTTATCTGCGTGTCTCTCACTACTACAGGGATCACGTGGAACCTCACCTTGTTAGCCAGACTGTTTTCCTCGACAACAGTCCGTTTCCAGGACGACCAACGAGGAGGTCATGTGAGGGTCTTTGCCAGTATATTTCTCCTGACCCTGGCAACCATGTCTGATCAGTGTGTTTAGCCTGACCAGACGTTAGCCTCATCGTCCCATCGTAAGGTAAATATCAATTCACTCTATCTGTTCCATTTTCTGATTGTTTTTGTTCTTTCACTCCATTCCGCTGTTGTCTTTAACTTAATCAGTTAATCTATTCTGTGAACTTCCTCTTGCTCTGAAGCTATGGTTGTAAGCTTTGCCTGGGAATACGTTTGGAGGCACTCTTGGCATATGCCTAGAGTATTTCATTCATTGTCGTCCAACACAATCCATACGTTACGTTGCTCCTGCCTTTTGTAGAATAAGTTGCCAAAACGCGTGTAAAAGCTTGCATTGCAATCTGGCCTGACACTATTGTACAACGATTCTGAGATCAATAATAACTTCATTTATGAGTTCATTTTTATTTGATACAGATTCACTGTTAACTTAGTTTATTTTCCGTCATAGTGCTACCGGGGTACGAAAGGGGAGCTTTGACTATTAACACGGTAACCTGCAAGGTATGTTGTAAAGGCGGCGAAAGAGGGGGGGGGGGGGGGTCGGGAAAAGGGCATGTTTGCATCCTCGTGCAGATAGAAGAAGCCTAAAGAAAAAGAAGTCATATTACACCTACATGGTAGAAGAGGACAGACTAAGTTTGAATTTATTTTGTCGTATCCTCCTATGGTTTTTGATTTACTATGTATAGTACATATATATAGTGACTTTACCTTGAGACCACTGAGTCCCTCTGAAGCCCATTTGTGGGCTTGAAGACGTGCTCTGGGGCTCCACTGAATGTGTGTCGTGTATGAGGTTATGTGTGTATGCACTGGAGAGTGGTTCTGTTTGAGGATATGGGTGTATGTGTACTGGAGAGTAGTTTTGTTTGAGGTTATGTGTGTGTGTGTGTGTGTACTGGAAAGTGGTTTTATTTGAGGTTATGTGTGTGTGTGTGTGTACTGGAAAGTGGTTTTGTTTGAGGATATGTGTGTGTACTGGCAAGTAGTTTTATTTGAGGATATGTGTGTGTGTACTGGCGAGTAGTTTTGTTTGAGAATATGTGTGTGTGTACTGGCGAGTAGTTTTGTTTGAGGGTATGTGTACTGGAGAGTAGTTTTGTTTGAGAATAGGTGTGTGTGTACTGGAGAGTAGTTTTGTTTGAGGGTATGTGTGTATGTGTGTGTGTACTGGAGAGTAGTTTTGTTTGAGGATAGGTGTGTGTGTACTGGAGAGTAGTTTTATTTGAGGTTATGTGTGTGTGTACTGGAAAGTGGTTTTGTTTGAGGTTATGTGCGTGTGTGTGTGTGTGTACTGGAGAGTAGTTTTATTTGAGGATATGTGTGTGTATGCACTGGAGAATGGTTCTGTTTGAGGAAATGTGTGTGCATGAAATGATCGTCCCTTCTCTTGTGTGTGTATATTAATGTACATGAAGGTCTGGTCTATATTATTATGAGAGATTATGTGTACATGAAGCTGTGGACCATGCATATATGAACATATGTGTACATGAACAATAATGGCCATTTTTGTATGACAATATGTGTACATATCACTGGTGCTCTATTATTAAATGAATATTTATGTACATTAACTAGTGCACATGAAACTGTCGCATAGTTTTGTATGAATATAATTGTACATGAAACAGTAGGTCCTTTTTGTATAAATATGTGTACATAAAACTGGGCCATTTTTGGTTAAATATATTTGTACAAGAAACTGTGTGTCATTTTTGTTTAATGAAATAATATGTGTACATCAATGTATTGTTCGTACTTGATATGAAAATATAACTATGAATCAAGGTTGGGAAATCTAGATCTGTTTAACACAACACTTATGTGAATATTGTGATGGTTATTTGATGGGAAATGTCATAACGGTATTGTCCATATTACGACGACTATTTGATAAATGTCACAACAATAAACTGTGACATGGTATAACACCAGCCATGGTTAGGTGGTTTGTTTAGAGCAGCATAGATGGGGCCTAACGGGCTGCGGGTCTACTTTGCTTTAGTGTTTGAGTCTATTGAGATGGACTCGCACAGCGGATAACCATTTTCCGTAAGCGCTTGTCCTAATGCAGAGGTGTATTACGCTACTCGAGTCAAAGCCGGTAAGCAGGAAACCCTTCTCCAAGCTACATCCAGCTCATACCAGAGCTGGGACCTGCACATGGGCGTTTGTCCCTGTAGAATTACAGGTCGACTAAGAAATATATATGTATATATATATTTATATGTGTGTGTGTGTGTATATATGTGTGTGTATGTGTGTGTGTGCATTAATGTGTGTGTGTGTGTATGTGTGTGTGTATATATATATATATATTTATATATATATATATTTATATATATATATATATATATATATATATATATATATATATATATATATATATATATATATATATATATATATATATATTGGCATCCTGTCAGTCTCGAGAGACAATGAACTTCACGCTAGAGAGGGGATAGTCAGTTGTTGACCTAGCTTTCGCGGCTAACGTGTAGTCTGCATCTTGACGCACTCTATCTTCCCCTTCCTGTAGACCAACACACAAAGCCTGCCTCAAGCCAGTTCTGTTTTTTGGCAAGTTCCTCCCAGTTGCAGGTGTTCATATCCAAAGCCTTCAGGTCACGCTTGCAAACATCTTTGTAGCGAAGGAAGATTCTACCTTTTTTACTCTTGCCCGTTGTCAGCTCTCCGTAAATGATATCTTTTGGTATTCGCATATCCACCATTCTGCACACGTGACCACCCCATCGTAGCCAAGCTGGCGTAGAATCGTAACTAAGCTGACAATATTTGCACCGTCCAATACTTCGTTCTTAGTCACTCTGTCACTCCATGAAATTCCAAGTATGCGTCTCTGGCAGCGCATATGAAAAGCATTTAGTCTTTTTTCATTAGAGACATACAGAGTCCATGTTTCGCTGCCATATAGCAGGGTACTAATCACACATGATCTGTACACGGAAACCTATGTAGAGATGGTCAGCATGTTGTTATTCCGCACTCTCACACTCTCTCAATATATATATAAGACCAAACTGGCAGTTACTTAGACTATTTCATTCATGCGAAGCACTCGACACAACTGTTTCTTCCCTTTTCAAAATGCACAACTGTTGCGCAGTTTTACTGCAATTATGCCGATGTTCTTATATTTAAAACGGTCTTTGAAAGGCTCACTACGGACATATTTAATTCTTGCACTTACCTGTTAATGGCGGCTTCTTCGAAATGACAACGTGCAGCTCTTATATCAGTCTCGGACCTGGGGCCCCTGCGTTCAAACTAGTTGCAGGCGGCGCGAATGAAGAATTTGCCAGCAGTCGCCTTAGAGATACCCAATTAAATTCGGGGATGAAGGTCTTGACGTCAGCAATACCCTGGTAGAAAAATCAATAAAATCAATTAGATATCGACTACCTTATCGAACCGTACCCGGAAAGACCACGGTGCTAAATCATTGATGTCTTGCATCAGGCTATTGTTGCTTTGAAGTGTTCGCTGAGGTAGAAACGGAAGTAGAGCATACTGCTTTGTCCGGTTCATATATACTTATACATAGGCCATACATTTAACATATAGACACAGACACACACACACACATACACACAGAGGTGTATCTCAGCCGTAAAATTGTGGGTTTGGGCATAGAGCCCCTCAATACACAGAATACTGCAATAAAGTGGGTCACATCCATTTTGTTTGTTTCCCAGTACCAATACAAGTCTACAATCATGTTTACATTTTGTCTTTTATGTGCACAACAGCGCTTGGTCTAAGAAAAATTATGTACTATAATATTTATTTTTAATACTTTATTTGCTTTACTCTGCTCGAATTGGTCTTGCGACGTGGTGACTGATGGGCGGTGAGGTGGATGTTGACTGGTCGAAGTGGTGATTGTTTGAAGGCGGGGTGGATGTTGACTGATTGAAGTGGTGATTTTTGGGAGGTGGGGTGGATGTTGACTGATTGAAGTGGTGATTGTTGGGACGTGGGGTGGATGTTGACTGATCGAAGTGGTGATTGTTGGGACGTGGGGTGGATGTTGACTGATTGAAGTGGTGATTGTTGGGACGTGGGGTGGATGTTGACTGATCGAAGTGGTGATTGTTGGGACGTGGGGTGGATGTTGACTGATTGAAGTGGTGATTGTTGGGACGTGGGGTGGATGTTGACTGATTGAAGTGGTGATTGTTGGGACGTGGGGTGGATGTTGACTGATTGAAATGGTGATTGTTGGGACGTGGGGTGGATGTTGACTGATCGAAGTGGTGATTGTTGGGACGTGGAGTGGATGTTGACTGATCGAAGTGGTGTTTATTGGGTGGTGAGCTGGCTGTTGATTTATCGAAATGCTGGTTGTTTGGAGGTGAAGTGGATGTTGACTTATCGAAGTGGTGACTGTTGGCAGATGACCTGGCTGTTGACTGATCGAAGTGGTAATTGTTGAAATGTAGACTGGTTGTTGAGTGATCAAAGTGGTGACTGTTGACTGATCGAAGTGTGGTTGTTGGGCGGTGAGCTGGCTGTTGACTGATCTAAATGCTGGTTATTTGGAGGTGAAGTAGATGTTGACTTATTGAAGTGGTGGCTGTTGAGAGGTGAAGTGAATGTTGACTGATCGAAGTGGTGATTGTTGGTAGGTGAAGTGGATGTTGACTGATCGAGGTGGTGATTGTTGGGAGATGGAGTGGATGTTGACCTATCGAAGTGGTGATTGCTGGGAGGTGGGTTAGCTGTTCAATGACAATGTGCTCACTGAAGTAGGCGCAAAAAGACAAATATTGAAAATGATACAGAAACGGCGATTAAATTGACTGGGCCACAATATGAGACATGAAAGTCTTCTATAGAAAATACTAGAACGCAAGATCCAGGGAAAAGAATAAAGGACGATCAAGAATTACCTTTACATCTCATGCATACACACACACATTAAAGTACTAGTCTCTGTTGAAATGAAGAGAGCTGCAGAGAATATGGTCAAATGAAGAGATATGCTTAGACAACCTTACAACCAGTCTCAGGGCTGATCAACCAGAGGATATGGTCAAATGGAAAGACATACTCAGACAACCATACAACCAGTCTCAGGACTGATCAGTCAGATGATGATGAAGATCTCCATGCAAATGATATATTGTATAGAAGCAATGTGTTTGCTCATGAAACATCGTCTGTATACAGGCGCCACATGAAAACATGGAACCACTTCACACAGTCTGTATAAAAAGGGTGATGATGATCAAATGCCAAGATGGAATCCCCAATACCGCCGTCCTTGAAACAGCAGCTGGTATCCCCAGCAACACTTGCATTCTGATGCAGTGACAGATCCGCTGGGTTAACTTGTTAAAAACAAATCTGTTATTACGAGGTGCAAATGCTCCCTTTGTGGCCAAAAGAAGCGTTTCAAATGCAGGCTTAAGGTTTCACTATAATCACTTGGCATAATGCCCAACATTTGGGACGCTGATGCGCAAAGTCAAACCGACTGGCGTACATCTTCGTGAGATTGTAATGAGAGGAATTTATAAAAACAGTAGCTAAACAACGGAAACTGGCTAGAAAAGTCCGTGAATTGATGCCTTCACGTCAGTCGTACATTCCTTTCTCACACTGTCCGAGGTCTTTCCAGGAACGCACCGGGCTCATCAGTCACCTCCGAGTCAGTCGACTGACAGCATATTCCAAATGAATGAACAGAGAGAGTGGTCTTCAACATCCGGGGTGGACGAATATCACGGTATAGAACGAAACTAGGTCTTAAGTAGGGAATTATAATGTCCATAAGAGACGAGAGTCAATCAAAAGTGGACACTGGTGGACATGTGGACGGGAAGAGTTAAATACTTGTACTAACATTTAATGAATATCATTTACCGATGTTCCTTAAGGAAAAATGTAGTGATCCAATCTCTCGATGCAACAATCAAGTCAAAATCTATCGAAAATAGAAGTTTCGCTGAATTTAAAAAAAAAATTATTTCAAGGGGAAAAAGTGCAATATCTTCGAATAGCAATTAAGCGAGGCATGCCTCCGTGTGTGTGTGTATGTGTGTGTGTGTGTGTATATATATTGTTGTCGTTGTTTGAGAATGCACACAATGAGTAGGTTAAGTGGCGGGTTGTAATAGCTTTCCTCATATCCTGAACGTGTTGATGAAGGTGGACTGGGGTCCTCCAGGAGGTTGTACTATGCTTGGCTTCATCTGCGTGCCGCTCACTACTACAGGGATCCCTCGCCTTGTTAGTCAGGCTGTCATGAAAACAGCCCGTTTGCAGTTAGGGCTACTAGGAAGCCGAGGTGAGGGTCTTGGCCAATATGTTTTGCCTGACCCTGACTAACATGTCTGATCAGGATATTTTGTCTGATCGGACGTTAATCTTCCTCCCCATATATATATATATATATATATATATATATATATATATATATATATATATATATATATATATATATATATATATATATATATATATATATATATATAAATGGATGCGGTAAAATGTCGTCAAAATTGAGACGATCAAGTGCAGCTACTGTTTCTCGACTGACATGCCTGCTATCGGCGCTGTTTCATATCCGGTGTCAGCATAAGAGGGATCCATCACGCACACACTTTCCTATACCAAAGCCGGGCATAGATACTGTGATGAACTCGCTCAATCGAAATCATAAGCATTGATGCGATATTTTTCTGCTATACAGATTGCCACGAATCAGTTCGTCTACCCGGACTGTGCATCCAGAGCTGTGATCAGTCGTTCTCTGCGGGACCTTGTCATGGAGATTCGTCTGGGCTGGATTGTCGCCTTTTCACAGTCGGTGTCCACCTCGTGACAGAACTGACATCCACACAGACGTCACCATATACCGCATTCATTCTTCGATGCATGTCGATGGGCCCACAACCTTCCGTCACTAAAAATGTAATCACAACACGTTGCTTTAACTGTATTTCCATGTAGGCCGCCATTTGTATGTCAGCTATGCGCATGCGTTACCTTCAAGGTGCATGCCCCTATAGTCACTCCATTAGATATTATTTTCACATAAGTGTCACGTGGCTCTAAGCACTGTTGTCATAGTGATGGCGCTGGAGGCAAAACTTTTCAAATTGTCCCTTTGTGTGAGTATATAAATAAATATATACTTGTCTTATGATAAATAAGATAAGGTACTATTTTAATCTTGTTCGAGTTGTTGCACAAGACGAAGTGTGCTGTATTGTGTTTTGCGCCTAACGGCCCGATGTATGAATCTTCATAACAAATTATTTTAATACGTCTGAATTCCATAGTGGAACGATCTAGCTGTTTCCTGAATTCTAACACAAACAAGTCTGTATTGTGAATCGTGCCACTAACCACTGCCCCGACCTCTTCCTCCTCATCCCCCCTCCCCCGCCTCCCTACGGTCTCTGTTATGGTAAGCTAGTACGACAAGATTCTCTACTTCGCTACGACAGTTCCTGTTTTGGATTATCATAACATGAAGAACTCAAAATCTGCCGAGCATGCAACGAACGGCGACTGCGATAAGTGATCAATTTGAATGTAGGCACCTTTCATTGGTTCTGTTGTTTGCTTTTGCCGCGATACTTAGTTAGTTTTTCTCCCAGACTCTCTATTTTAATCTTTCTCTTGTGATTATTTTCTATGGTCTATTAAGGCATGGAACTGTCTTGTGTATCGACTTCTGACAATGCCACTCATAGAACCTACGTGTTTTACATGCCAACAGGGATGTTCCTATGACAACAACCATGCCGGGGGAATTGCGGCAAATCAAATATTCAATAAACTCGATACTGATCAGCTGTCTATTGTTCCAGAAACAGTATTGAATCTCTAGTGATAGAGTCAGAGCCATACTAGCGGGTGGCTTGTCTTTCCTCTTTTCCTTTTTAATTCCCTGATACACCCCTCTCAAACAGATCTTAAAAATAGGCTTTTGTTTTCTTAATGACCGCATACACGTGCCCACGCTTTGATTTCACGAAAACCACACACACACACACACACACACACACGAACCATGGCACGAACACATCTTTTGTATTTGCCAAGACACACACACACACACATCACACACCACACACACACACACGAACACATTATTTGTATTTGTAAAGACACACACCCGCACACACACACCCGCACACAAATATTGTGTTTATAAAATAAAGCTCACGTTGACTTTCTTTTAACATGACAACTACATGCGCGCGCACAGGTCTTTCAAATTGAAAATCACACACCAGAACACAAATATTGAAATTTACAATGAAAACTAAACACAATTATATATTTTTATTCAATGACAAACAAACTCAGCCAGGCCATTAAAAAAATGAGACAAGCGCACATTTAATCTGTTAGTTACCGGTTTTGAAAATAATAGGCCCACTATAACTTGTCAAGCTTGTTGTAAAATGTGACTACATCAGGTTGTATATGGGGTTAGCAACGTTATTATGAAGAACCCATGTTATGAAACTGGTAGTGCAAAATGGTGCCAATTTGATTGATGAGAATGACATATCAAACAGATGGGTGGAATATACAAGGGAACGTTTTGAGGACAGCCGCGGAGCCAAAACCATCAACTTATGATAATGTAGAACCCAGCATCCTCAGATCAGAGGTGGAAAATGTGATAAAAACTATGAGAAAAGGGAAAGCAACTGGCCTGGACTCCATAAACATAGAAATGAGAGAGACACTGGAGGAATTTGATATAGATATACTCACTGATCTGTGTAATGACATACAATACTGGATATATACCACTTACTTACTTAGTCACTCCTCTTCTACTGTGAGGTGTAGAGGTTTGCCAGAGAAAACGTCATACTGTTCTATCCGCCGTCTTTCTACTGGCCTCTTTTCAATCCATTTCTCGATCACTTAGGGACTGTCGTATGTTGTCTTCATAACGTACTTGGGCACGTCCCGTGAGTCTGCGTCCTTGACTTTTTATCTCCCATGACCGCGTTGGTATCCGATCTTCGTCCATTCTACAGACATGGCCGAACCACTGTAGTTGGGACTGTTACACTCGTGTCTGCAAAGGTTGGGCTTTGAGATTGCTACATATTTTCTGGTTACGGATCTTGTCCCTTTTAGTCACCTGAAACCCTTTTCTTATGTACCTCATTTCTGAAGTTTGTAGTTGCCTCTCTTGGACTGGCCATGCCTCACATCTATATGCCAGGACAGGCATATAGGTTGAGCGGCATAAATCTATCTTTGTTTTTCTGCTTATTTCTCTTTTGCTGTGAATGGAACAGTATATCTGCTGCTGCCCTTCGTGCGATTAACTCTTCTTTGATTTCTCTCCTGTTTTCTATTACCACTCCGAGATATTTGAAGTGGCTGACCTGCTCCAGTGGTGGTCGGATTCCCAGTTGTTATCTGATGGTTATTCTCATCTCTGGCTATCACCATGGTTTTTGTTTTGGAGTTGCTGATGTGCATTCCTCTCTTCTTTCCAGACCTGCAAGTTCATCTGGAGATGTGCCTCGGATCTCGTGATCAGGGCCACGTCATCTGCAAATGCTAGCTCTGATATGCAACTTAGTCTCATCTGCCAGTACCCTACTTCATACTCTTATGTCCGTTCCATGCAGGCTTTAATGACTTCATCCATGAGGAGCATGAAAAGGTACGGTGATAGAATGTTCCCCTGTCTTACTCTGCGAGTGGTCCTGAACGCTCCTGACTTTTGGTTTGATGTCCGCACATAATTTCTGCATGTTTTATAGAAACTGTATGGCAGAGATCAGGGGTCCTGGGATATTCTTCCTTATTAGGCATTGCCAGAGTTTGTCCCAAGGGACTTTATCAAATACTTTCTCCAAGTCCAAAAAGCAGAGATGCATCTCCTTAGCATACTCAAGAGCCCCTTTGCTCATCTGTCTGAGTGTAAAGATAAGGTCTTGAGTACTTCTGTTTGCCCGAAACCCACATTGAGTCTCGTCAATATTTGGCTCTGCTAGGCCTCTTAATCGCTGTTCTAGAATCCTAGAATAGATTTTCCCCGGGACATTGAGAAGGGAAATAGCTCTGCGATTTTTACATTGACGATTGTCACCATTTTTAAATATTGTTATTATTATGGCAACCTCCCAATCTCTTGGTATCTAGTTGTGACGCCAAGCTGCATTAGGAATCGTCATGAATAGTATCTCTCATGTCGTTTCCATGTATTTAACAATTTCTGGTGGTATACCATCATAACTTTCTTCAATGCTACCTTTAGTTCTTCCATTGTGATATTATCGTTCCCCTACATGGCTCCCTTCTCTTGGATTTGAGACTGTTACTTACAGAGCTTGATTCTCCTCCGGTCCTAGGATATCTGAGAAATATTCTTTCCATCCGTTCATTACCTCTTCTGGGGTGGTCAATAGCGCACCTTGTTTATCTTTAACAAATTTCAGGGGGCATTCCTAATATTCTTTAGGTTCCTGTAGAATAGTTTCCGGTTTTCTCCAGCATTATTTTCCAGTTTCTCTCCAAATTCTTCCCAGCATTTCTGTTTCACCGTGAGCACAGTCTTCTTTGCTTCTGTTTTAAAATTTACTTATTATTTATATTTATTTGTTTGTTCTTCTGTATTCATAGCCTCTAGATATTGCATCTATGCCTTTTTCTTTATCGTATTATTCTTTACACTTTATTTGTACACCATGGTGTACGCTTTCTCGTCCATACTTCTCTTGTTTGACCGCATGATATTACTGCAGTCTCTTTGAGGATGTCTTTGAATTTTACCCAGAGCATTTCCATATCTTCTTCAGATTTCTCTATCCTTCCTATTGCTGTTGTGATGAACCCTTGGTATTTATTTTATTCTTGTATGTTATTATGTTTCTTGCTTGTTGATGGGTGTTGCCTGGCTGGATAACTTTTTTTCGATTTCTCTCTTTATTTTAATTAGGTAGTGGTCGCTTCCTACCTCTGTTCATCTTAACACTCTAGCTTCCTTCACATGCTTCAAATCAGTTTTCCTCACTATGGCATAGTCAATTATAGATTTTTCATTTCTTGTCTTTCACATATTGTGTAGGCATGCATACGGGTGTGTGGAAACCTTGTATTTGTAATAACAAGGTTTTATTCCCTGCAGAATCTCAGCAGTCGTTTTACATTGTAATTTAAGACATCTTCTCCACGCCTACCGATCACATCATCCCATCTAGAATAGTCGTTTCCAACTCTTGTGTTGAAGTTTTCAATGAGACGTATTTCATTTTGGCAATCGTCAACGGTCCTTTGAGGAAGCTCATACAATTCATCTTTTATGTCAGTGCTCTCATCTTCGTTTGGTGCATACAGAGTGACGTTATCCATTTGATTATCCTCCTCTTGTAGATTTAGCACCATCAGTCGTTCTGAAATGAACTTCCATTCTTTAATGTTTGCTTTTTCACTTCTGTCCACTATACAGCCCACCCCTGCCCTAGCTCTTTCAGTCATGGGAACCACGCTGTAGTATATCATGTTGCCGTCATGGTACAGAACGCCTGCCCCTTTTTCTTTGTTTCTGTAAGTACCAGCACTGTCAATTTTGCACTCTTCATCTTCTCTATTAAAATACGTTTAATTCATGAACAAGGTCCGAAGCAATTTTTACTAAACTGCATGTCAGATACAAATGATCTTCGCAAGCAGCCCTAGAATATCCATGACGCTAAAACATTGATATTATTTAGTCCATAGAGGTTAAGACATTTGCACATCTACAAATTATTTTGATCTTTTAGTACCATTGCAAAAAAATGACATTAAATTTAAGATTTTACAGTACGCAGCTGAATGTCTCAGCATTTTATTCCTAGCCGTATCTCCTTAATATCTGGATAAATAAATTGATTGTTTGTGTTGCCCTTTATGTATTTACTTACTTAGTCGCTCCTCTTCTACCTTGAGGTGTAGAGGTTTGACTTGTAATCGTTTTTTTTAAAGACAAACAGGTGATTAACCTGTTGTGTCTTTGCATGGTGGAGGGGCTGCCTCCTTACAGCCTCCATGCCTGCCGATCCGTTTTTGTCCACGGCTGCTTATTTATTCGCAGCTAACCTCCAAATTAGGAGGCCTTTCAGCAATCCGCAACCCTGCTAACGCGTCTGGTAGGAGGTAGGTTCCTCCCCCAGGTGCCCTTTATGTACAATCGTAAAAATGGCACCAATATGCAACAGTTAGAACAGCCCTTCTGTCACCCTTAGATCCCCAAGGTTGTATCAACTGCGCGGCTAATTTTATGTTGTGTAACGCATTTGAATATTGCAATGTATTTGTTGCTACTGTATGTACACCTAATTGTTTTTATGAACAAACTTTAATTCATCCAAGTCTGCTAATCAGTATGTCCACAAAATATTATATTAATCATCTGAATCTGATTCAAAAAGGTTGGCAATCGCTACTGGCTGGACAAAATGTAATACATCTCGTTGCCAGCACTGATCTTCTTCCCGAGCACATGTTCAACACACTTCTTCCAGAACTGAATGTCTATTTTTGAAAGGTACTCACATGTCAGCACTTCAACATCACACATTTTAAATGGTCTGTTCCGTTCGGGAACTTGTCCTTTAACTCTAGTCCACATAAACTCAAATGTTAATTTTATTTTCTGGAGAGTAACAAGTTGATTTTTCGTCAAGTTTCAATATTTCCCGTTTTATTACATCTCTGTCGAAATCGTCAAATTTGCTTTTCCTTCCTTGCTTGATATGAGTGCACTCATATCCAACAGTAAAAGGATGATCTATCAGACAGAACGCCAACTGCGTTCGTTTCTCTGGGTCATGAATATCGCAATATAAATGATCCATCTTAGACTCCCTGCGTAAGAGCTGTTATAGTAAAACGATAACCTTCTGCATTGTTATAAATGTACACTTCAAACTCATTTTGAAATTAATATCAATGTAAGTTTTTAAAATGCAATTACATGTCACAATAACCACACCTTAAACTAGTAATGTGTATTGATAGGCATCCTGTCAGTCTCGAGAGACAATGGACTTCACGCTAGAGAGTGTGCAGTCAGTTGTTATCCATGCTTTTGCCGCAAAAGTTTGGAGTCTGCATCTTGATGCACCTTGTCTTCCCCTGCCTGCAGACCAACACACAAAGCCTGCCTACAGCCGGGTCTGTCTTTGGCAAGTTTCTCCTAGTTGCAGGTGTTCATATCTAACGCCTTCAGGGTACGCTTGCAAATGTCTTAGTAGCGGAGGAAGGTTCTACCTATTTTACATTTGCCCGTGGTCAGCTCTCAATAAATTATGTCTTTTGGGATTCGCACATCCTCCATTCTGCACACGTGACAATCTTTGCACGGTCCAACACATCGTTGTTAGTCACTCTGTCACTCCATCAAATTCCTAGTATGCGTCTCTGGTAGCGCATATGAAAAGCATTTAGCTTTTTTTCTTTAGCGACATACAGAGTCCATGTTTCGCTGCCATAGAGCAGGGTACTAATTACACAGCATCTGTACACAGCAACATGTGTGGAGATGGTCAGTATGATGTTATTCCACACTCTCTGTGAGAGCCTGACAAGTGCAGATGAGGCCATTCCTAATCGCTTCTGCTGCAGCTCCGCGTCAAGTGAAAGGTTGTCGGTGATGATATGTCCCATGTAGTTAAAGTGATTTACTACTTTCAGATTTTTATAATTTTAGACAATGTCTGGAGGATCTGCGTCCTGAGCCATCACTTTCATTTTTTTGTACGCTGATGGTGAGTTCAAACAGATCACAAGATTTTTCCAACCTATTAATGAGGATCAGTAATTCAACTTCTGTGTGGGCGACTGACTAGAGCAGCATCGTCTGTGAAGAGCATATCCCATTTACTTTTTGTTCGCAGTTTGGTTAGATTGAATAGTCTCCCATCTGACGTAGTATGCAAAAGGACCGTCTGTGGCAGTTCTAAAGGCGTTTTTAAGCACGATGGCAAAGAAAATGCCAAATAGAGTCGGAGCAAGGACACAACCTTATTTACTTCTGCTTTTAATGTCGAAGGCCTCATATTCCTGACCGTCATGCAGCACTGTACCGTTCATGCTCACATGAACGACCTAATCATGCTCAGTAGTTTAGGTGGGCAGACAACTTTAAATACTACTTTAAAAAGACCCTTTCTGTTTTCCAGGTTGAATGCCTTTTTGAGGTCGATGAAGGCAAGAAATAGTGGTATGTCTTGTTCTCTTAATTTATTTTTCAATTCTCAGTGAAAAGACCATATCAACGGTACACCCTGTCAGTAAGCTTTCACAGCCTGCTCAGAATGATGCAAGCATACACTTTGCCAACGGTTTTGAGGAACAATATTCCTTTATAATTGTTGCAGTCTCCTCCGTCTGCCTTTTTCTTTTAAAGGGTGATTATGTTGTCATCTCTTATGTCCTGTGAAACACTGGCGTATACGCCTATAACTATTAGACAGTTTCGCGTGAATGAAGTTTGTTGTTTTCCGCATTCAACGTGTCTAATTGGTGCACGGGAAAATCATGAATGTGTATTTACTGAGCGTATTTGAAGGTCAAAACATCTATTTTAAAAACAGTCCGTCTGTGTACCTTAAACATGTTAAAATTATGTCTAATTCACTGAGCTTGCTTTTAATATAGACTAATGAATACATTTTTCAACATACATCAAATTTCTTAGATAAAAAAATATTTCCATAACGTTATGGATATTCAAAGACTGCATGCAAAAAATCATTTATATCTGACATGCAGTTTAGAAGAAAATTGCTTCGGACCTTGTTTATGAATTATTAGACGGACTGTAGTTCATTTTCTTTCATGTTTATACTTCTTACATTACATATTCCGTAAATCATGGTCCGTATTTCTCGGCTGTTCGTCGCCGTTAAGATAAGTCCAGTTTTCTTTATGGTTTGACTTGTAATCATTTGTTAAGACAAACAGGTGATTAACCTGTTGTGTTTTTACATGGTGGGGTGGGGGGGGGGAGGGGGGGGGCTGCCTTCTTACAGCCTCCATATCTGCCTACCAGTTTTTGCCCACGGCTGCTTATTTAATTTAAGGAAACGGAGCTAGCTGGTATTTAGCCGTACGCTGGAAATAAGCAATTGAAATGTCAGGACCATCTACCATAACATGAAAATCATCAGAGATTAGTAACCAACTTGAAAATTATCAGAGATAAGTAACGAACTTGAAAATTATCAAGTGATGTCCAACATGTTTCTCACCATGGGCCACTTTAAACGTTTTTATGAAGACGAGGATCACATCAAGGTTTCAAATTCAGAGACAAAAACATTTTCTACTAACGATATTGTTTAGTTCAGAGACAAAAACATTTTCTACTAACGATATTGTTTAGTTCAGAGACAAAAACATTTTCTACTAACGATATTGTTTAGTTCAGAGACAAAAACATTTTCTACTAACGATATTGTTTAGTTCAGAGACAAAAACATTTTCTACTAACGATATTGTTTAGTTCAGAGACAAAAACATTTTCTACTAACGATATTGTTTAGTTCAGAGACAAAAACATTTTCTACTAACGATATTGTTTAGTTCAGAGACAAAAACATTTTCTACTAACGATATTGTTTAGTTCAGAGACAAAAACATTTTCTACTAACGATATTGTTTAGTTCAGAGACAAAAACATTTTCTACTAACGATATTGTTTAGTTCAGAGACAAAAACATTTTCTACTAACGATATTGTTTAGTTCAGAGACAAAAAACATTTTCTACTAACGATATTGTTTAGTGACTTTATGTAAGTTTATTTATTTTTAGATTATCTAATATTTGACTGCCGCAAATAAGTGACGAAGACGACCAGTTTTGCTTCTAAAACATGTATTTCCTTGTAGTTTACAATATTTGAAGCCGTCCGTGTAATTTTATACTCATCTTGTTTCAGATGATCCGTGATGTCGGTGAGAAAGGCGTCTTGCAATGAAAACAGGGTTTCAAGATGATTAAACCATTTTTCCTTGCAATTCATCATGAGGAAAAATTGTGAATTGCTGCATTAGATCATGTCGACATGGTCGGTCTGTAGTCGCTGTCTATATCAAGGATTTGCCTAAATGAAGACAATCTTCACAATTTTGTCCGTTATATTTTTGGATTCATCATCTTTCAGTTTTGAACAAGGGCTTTCTTGTGAATTATACAATTATAGACTTGGAAATCTGAAAAATGTTCATCTTACTTCAGCAAACCAATCAGATCAATTCTATGTCCCACAGATCTTGAGAGCTCTAGCGGGCCACAAAATTGTCCGTCAGCGATCCACGGGTTTGACAGCACTGAAGTATACATTCTGGACAGGATGAAGTGTAAACGGACAGATGCAAATCAGAAATATCTCTAAATGAACACAAAGCATTTTGTTTACTACAAAAGAACTGACGACCATCATGCAGGAGTGGCTATCCTTTTGACGATCAGAGAAGACAAATCGCTATCAGTTGGGAACAATAATAAGCGCCCAATACCAAACAAGAATTTTCAAACCTAACAGCAATTTCAGAACGGAGGCAGAGGCATTGAAGGCTGCAGTAGAAGCAATGCTGACAGGCGAAAGCAATGAAAGCCAGATAGTCCTGTTTACAGATGCTCTGTCCGTGGTTAGAGCACTACAAATTCATAAAAACACAGAACTTAATGACTTAAGATCAGTACTCTGTCAACTATGCCAGCAGTCCACACCCAAAAGATTAGTGGTACAGTGGGTTCAATCCCACTGTCACATTCAATGCAACGAGGGGGCAGACAGACTGACAAAAGAAGGTGCAAGATTACCACAACCAGATTCTAGTGGGACCTACGAAGGGTCCAAAAGGTTTATTAGAGCTAGATACATGACCAACTGGGAAACAGAACATACTGGCTACACAAAAAATGATGCTATTACCAGTTGAACAGAAAAGAGCAGGTCGTGGTCTTCAGACTCCGCACAGGCCACAACAGACTGAGGTACCCCCATCTATTCAATAAACTGAAGATAAATGGCACCGATGAATGCACCTGTGGTACAGGGAAAATGACCGCTGAACATCTACTGCAAAATTGCCCGACATACGAGGACCAGAGAAAGCACATGTGACCATAACCAGTGCTAACACTAGACAAGCTCTATGGCAGTGTCAACAGCCTCAGGATGACCGCTGCTTTCTTCGAAGAAATTCAAGTTGACGTCTGACAGCGTACGAAGATAAAAGAAGAAGAAGAAGAAGAAGAAGAAGAAGAAGAAGAAGAAGAAGAAGAAGAAGAAGAAGAAGAAGAAACCTAACGCTCTACAGCGTTGACCAACGACGATAGCAATATTCCAAAAGATCATTTTTATTAAGTACTTCTGGAAGTCATCAACAAGATAGTAGAATATGATATTGTAGCAGAAATCGGAGACATGAAGGCCAAGGTAGGGAATACTAACGGTATGATACAAAAGCGTCTTGGCACACATGGAACGGGAGTTAAGAATCTGAAGTGTGACAGACTATTAGAGTTATGTGAGATATCACATCTTGTTATAGTAGACACCAATTTCCAACATAAAGGCATACATTAAACAACATGGAATTCGCCAGATGGCGAATCTAAAGTACGCAGTGATAAAAGGCAGTTTATAAATGACCAAACCTCGGCAGCCGAAGACGCAGAAAGAATATAAAACAGTAGACGCTCATATCAGATCACAAGACAACTATGCAACATACCAACAGCTACGAACACTCCACCAGAGACAAGCAAAGCAACCTTCTTACTGATGATGAGCAGAACAGTTTGCGGAGGTGTTATATAGACCTCAACCAGCAATAACTCCTGACGTTGATGAAGAAACCACCACACACCTATGCCAGCATCACGTGATGAGTTTACACTAACTGAGATTCAACAAGCCACCAGTAAGTTAAAGAACAACATGGGTTTTGGTCGCGACAAAATTACCAGTGAAATGTTAAAAGCAACTCTCACACAACTACTATCAATTGTCAATGAAGAATTAAATTATGAGAATCCACCCCCTCCCCCGTCCACACCTACATATGGAAAGGTGGTATTGTAAAAATAGCAATAATTTCAAAAATTGTCGAGAAATAACACTGTTGTCAGTTCCAGGAAAAGTGCCATATAGCATGATGATAGAAAGACTCAGAGTAACAGTTGATAAGCAACTCAGAGATGAACATGTTGGTTTTAGACCAAAAACAATGATGCCTAGATAAAATCTCCACCCTTATAATAATTTTAGAAGAATTTGTAGAAATGTAATATCCTATTGTCACCAACTTCATTGCTTTTCAAAAGGCGGTTGACAGTCTCCATTGTCCATCACATTAAAACATCCTTAATAACTATGTTTTTTCCAACCACATATACTGTCTTGAAGCACTCTCCCACTGATGCACAATGCAGCAACCTTATGCCAATAAATCTGTTTGTTTCCATATAGAAACACAGCAACAGAAGTAACGCACGGCTGCATTATTTCACCACTTGAATTTAGTAAAGCCATAGACTAAGAACATAACATTTAGACACCAAATGGATGGAAGCTAGTACCTTAGAAGATCTTGCCATCGCAGATGATTTAGCTCCTCTAGGTATAAGTGTTGAGATGACACAGGAAGAGATAGACATGCTCTGCCAGCTATTTAGGTACAAGTGTTGAGAGGACACATGAAGAGATAGACATGCTCTGCCAACTATCCAAACATATAGGTATGCAGATAATACTTTGACAGCAAAAATTATGACTTTCGATAGTTTGCGGCACGAAGAGCAATAGGAAATCATGACAGACATGGGATTCGTGACTCATCTGATTCCACTGATCGAATCATTGTACTGGGGACAACGCATTAGAATAGGTGGCGAGACATGGGACTGATTCCATGTGTAC
The DNA here is from genome assembly GCA_036924085.1 of Ariolimax columbianus. Lineage (NCBI taxonomy): Eukaryota > Metazoa > Mollusca > Gastropoda > Stylommatophora > Arionidae > Ariolimax > Ariolimax columbianus. The sequence continues at coordinate 9,711,246 of JAVGWX010000002.1, forward strand.
AAGGGAGTACGGCAACAGTCAGAATAGGTGGCGAGACATGAGGCTGAGTACAGGTGTATAAGGGAGTACGGCAACAGTCAGAATAGGTGGCGAGACATGGGGCTGAGTACAGATGTACAAGGGAGTACGGCAACGATTAATACCATAATCTTTTTGTTCATATTTACGCAGAAAACATCAAGAGAAATGTCAAGATTGACAAAAAGTATGAACAGTTCGACCAGTTCCCAATCGGCCGGAATGAAATACCAGAACTAAGATATGCAAATGATACGGTTGTCTTCTCTAAGAGCACTGATGGACTAAAACAGATTATCTTGTCGGTCAAACGACGCAGAGAGGAACAAAATGTATTTATAAACATCGATAAGACAAAGACAATCAGAAATGACAAGGTGAAAACCAGACCTGAAGTTATCCTAGAGGAGCAAAAAGTTCAGAAAGTCACGAGATTGGATTATCTTGACTGGACTATAAGCAGCAACGGGAGATTGAAAAAAAAACATTGTTTTTAAATAAGGAGAAGTGTTGCCATGGCACTACAGAGGTTAAACAAAATGAAAAACATGAAGTACCAGATTATCAGCAAGCGATGGTCAGTGTTGGTAGGGGCCTCAGCACCGCGAAAGACACGACAGGATTCATTATGTGGAAGACCTGTCGCTGAGGCATTTGCCAGATCCTGGTAGAAGTCGTCTTTTGCCTGAGGCTGAGCCTCATCTGTGGAGGCGTAAGCGACTATTATTGTGAGATGACCATGTTTATGTATCAGTCGTCGACATCTTGTCCTTGGCCTTGGACCTTTAGTTTTATTTCAGTGACACTGACGATCGTAATGTTGAACCGACCTAGTCAGCGCCGCGACATAGCCAGTCCCGTTTAGTGTCAGTACATTCCATGTTGGGACCCTCATTGGATCCGGGGGCAGCGCTGCTGCTGGCGAGGCTGCTGGTGACACGTTTCGATAGAGATTCGCAACCACCCCCCCCCCCCCCGGTAAGGGGATTGAGGGAATGCTACAGCGTTCTGTATGATCAGGGGATGTGACGCTCGTGATCACTGGAGACTCTTGGGGCAGAGCCGGATAATCCGCTGCCTTGGGACGTGGGCCACGAGGAGGGAGTTTGTAAGTAGTACTCCGTCTCCTGCGTGCCAGGCCGGTGTCCGTGTCTGTCTTCTGACGTTTACGCGACCCCCACCCCCTCTCTGTCCTCTGAAATGTGTCCTCCTGAGGGACAGCGTATTTTTCACAGGATTGAGGATGCGTAGGGAGGAGAGCTTACGTTGGGCCTCTGGTGTGGGGCAAGAGGGGAGCGTCATCATACTGAGCAGGAAGTCATTGGTGTATTGTGTTTCTTGGCTATCTGGAGTTCAGCCAAGCGAAACGCTAGGACCTGGTTCCTTTATCTAAACGCTGAACAATACTCGTCTGGCCGCCGCCATCTTTGACCTTGTCTAGGCTTGCCGGTCTTAGCGACCACATCTAGATAAGGTTTGACGGGCATAATACATCCTCTTCTTCTTCCGATACAAAAATAATAGCAAACACGAAGAAACACGAACAAACGCCCTGCTTTTATTTGTTAACGACAAACACACGAACGTATAAACATAGCTTCAAAAATAAAGACAGTGTGAGACACATGCACTCTCTTGTCCTGTTAAATCAAAACAGCTATGGCTTGTTATAATGACAATAACACATAAACTTGCCTCTTGTATTATGTAATTACAAATATCACAATACATCTTTTCCTAAGACGTAAGTCTCTCTCTCTCTCTGTCACTCTCTCTTTCACTCTCTCTCTCTCTCTTTCTCTCTCTCTTTCTCTCTCTCTCTCTCTCTCTCACACACACACACAATCCAGCACAAACACACGTCTACTGTTTGTAATGACTAACAGTAACACCAGAGGCATCATTCCATTGCCCAAGGTGTTTATTCCGGCCCACCAATTCATGTGTTTTGTTCCTAAGGATCGATATCAACTAACTCCGGGCACACCCATAGGTGCTCAGTCTCTCTCAGCAAATGACAAAGAGTGAGAATACTGGTGGTCTCTGTATCTTGTTGGTTGTACACGCTCCTGCTCTGCCTTGTCCCAGGGAAGAGCAATAGGAAATCATGACAGACATAAGATTCGCGACTTATCTGATTCCATTGATCGAATCATTGTACTGAGGACAACAGGCATTAGAATAGGTGGCGATACATGGGACTGATTCCAGGTGTACAATGGAGTACAGCGACAGTCAGAATAGGTGGCGAGACATGGGACTAAGTCCAGATATACAAGGGAGTACATCAACAATTAATACCCTCGTCTTTTTGTTCATATCTACGCAGAAAACATCATGAGAAATGTCAAGATTGACAAAATGTATGAAAAGTTCGACCCGTTCCCAATCGGCGGGAATGAAATACCAGAACTAAGATATGCAGATGATACGGGTGTCTTCTCTAAGTGCTCTGATGGACTGAAACAGATCATCTTGTCGGTCAAACGACGCAGCGAGGAACAAAATATATTCATAAACACCGGTTTCGGGCTCCACGCGACTTTCGTTTGGTTTCAAAGCTCTGCAGTCTGTCAATTGCTGGTTCATCTTGCAAGATGTCATCAACCAAAAGCCGGTCATTGATAGATTTCAAAATGTCACTCCTGTCAATATATATATAATGTGTGCTTGTGACGTCAGGATGTCAGCTCTTTCGTTGATTTGAACCCAGACATGACCAGGGCTATAGATCTACACCAGCGTCTGGAAGTAAGTTTGAGACTAATGCAGCTGTCCTCCACTCATGCCTTAATCATCCTTCTGTACCTTGCAAAGAATTTGGAGTCTGACACGATCACAGCCCTTGTTAAAGAGGTATCAGATAGCCTTCCCAGAGCCGAGATCACCGCTTCCATCTATATTCTCGTACTGGACGTACACAAGAATGATAGAAAGACCAAAAGAGACGGCCCCTGAATGTCGACGAGGTTGATTAGATGAACGAGAAAAAAGTGAGCAACCAATTCCTTGATAGTGGTATCGATTCAAGAAAAGAAAAGATGATAATTGGGAGAATTGATAACAGTGGTGGGTATTGATAACAACTTTCCAAAGTTCTGACACAAGCACCTGAAAGATGAATGGAGAGAATACACGCCAGCCTATCCCAACTATTCAAGATATCACAGGGACTACACTGAAGACAGATAAAGAGTTACATCTTGAATTATTATATCAGTGTGTTGCTCAGATAGATAAAGCGGATAGAGTTAGCCTCCAGGAAATTCTGAAAAATATTCTAGATCCTGCCATCAGGGAAGATGCTTTTGCAAACCTAGTCACTTAACGCCAGCAAGAACACTTCGTCGGGTCCAAACGGAACACAATGTTACCACATCAAACAGCTGCCACCTCATAACTGTTTACGCCCACTCTCCAATCCTGGCAATGACTCCTCGCTCCTCAGCAGCTATGGAATAATTAACCTACCAAATGTCTGTGGCAAATTGCTTGAGAAGATGGTAGCCAGAATAACACTGTCCCATCTAGAACGTGAACACATTTTCCCCGATTCCCTGGCCAGTTGCAGACCAACAAAGGAAACCTGAGATATTTGCAGGGATGTGTGTTCAGTTCATGTAGGAAACAGTCACTGTGGCTCTCGACCTGGTGGATGCATATAACCAGGTCGACTTTGGTACCTTGATGGGTTGTTTAAAGCAGCGTGCAGTCAACCAATGGCTGATATCAGCTGCCCCGATATATAGAACAGTTGCACTCCTCTTGGGATCTTGGGCAGCAGAACCAATGCGAATATGTCCTTGACTGTCTCAATGTTATCCACTAACACAGGTGATGTTCAATGTCTACACAATAAAGGTGGTCAACATTCAACTGACATGGCCTCAGAGAACACCAGCATTTGTGGATAACGTCCTGACGTATAGAAAGAGCTCGTGTTGGACAAGAGATGATCAGAGACATCCAGCAGACATTACAGACAATCTCACAGGGGCGTGGAGATTCCAGCTCTCAGAATAATCCTAAGAAGGTCTGCAGGATGTGGTGCGACAGGTTCAAATACATCGGAGTAAGATTTGGTTACAGTCTCTTATATGGGTACCCAATGACCAGACCGTACAACGGTATAAACGAGGGCTTGGAGCACTCAAAGCTGTGGCAACCGTTAACCTGAAACAGCGAATGTTTTGTTTAGCCTAAATCGTTAGTTGGTACTGTCAGTTGTTCATTAAGGACTGAGTATGCACACACACTATGCAGATTACAGTTCGAAAAAAAATGGAACTCATCCAGAATGAAGGTGTGCGACTTGTTCCTGGTTGCAGTAGAGTCCCCCCCCCCCTTCCCTATGCTGTTTGTGCCATGCAGATATTAAATTTGGACAGCCAAAGCCTATAAGTAGGTTACCGTCGACAAGCGGCACCCGCTGTACAATAACCCATAATACATCAAGGGATCAAAAATCAAGAGAGGAACGCCACGGATGGCACAAGCAGAGACAACAATTGGTCAGGTGACCACAGTTGAGGCGATTGTCAATGGGGAAGAATGGGCCCACTCTGGTTATAGAATGACATATCACCACAGTAATCTTAACCGTAGGCAGTAAATGATCAAGAGAGTGGTGCAACGGGAAAGCAGAACCGAGGTTATCCAGCTGATAAATGATAGCACTCAAGATAGTGATGCCGCTATATACACTGATGGATCGCTGTTGTGCAGTGGGATATTTGGTTGGGGCATCTCTGCTAGAGTGAGAGGCCATATTGTTGCTCATCGGAGCGGGGCATACGGGACAACAATCAATTTACAAAATTCCAGACCAAACAGAAAACATACAAGGATTCTGCCAAGGTTTAGTAAATGTCGGTACAATATATCAACTAACATACACAGGTAATGGCTCGGCGGTTGCACCAGGGTTTAGTAAATGTCGGTACAATATATCAACTAACATACACAGGTAATGGCTCGGCGGTTGCACCAGGGTTTAGTAAATGTCGGTACAAAATATCAACTAACATACACAGGTAATGGCTCGGCGGTTGCACCAGGGTTTAGTAAATGTCGGTACAATATATCAACTAACATACACAGGTAATGGCTCGGCGGTTGCACCAGGGTTTAGTAAATGTCGGTACAATATATCAACTAACATTCACAGGTAATGGCTCGGCGGTTGCACCAGGGTTTAGTAAATGTAGGTACAAAATATCAACTAACATACACAGGTAATGGCTCGGCGGTTGCACCAGGGTTTAGTAAATGTCGGTACAATATATCAACTAACATACACAGGTAATGGCTCGGCGGTTGCACCAGGGTTTAGTAAATGTCGGTACAATATATCAACTAACATACACAGGTAATGGCTCGGCGGTTGCACCAGGTTTTAGTAAATGTCGGTACAAAATATCAACTAACATACACAGGTAATGGCTCGGCGGTTGCACCAGGGTTTAGTAAATGTCGGTACAATATATCAACTAACATACACAGGTAATGGCTCGGCGGTTGCACCAGGGTTTAGTAAATGTCGGTACAATATATCAACTAACATACACAGGTAATGGCTCGGCGGTTGCACCAGGGTTTAGTAAATGTCGGTACAATATATCAACTAACATACACAGGTAATGGCTCGGCGGTTGCACCAGGGTTTAGTAAATGTCGGTACAAAATATCAACTAACATACACAGGTAATGGCTCGGCGGTTGCACCAGGGTTTAGTAAATGTCGGTACAATATATCAACTAACATACACAGGTAATGGCTCGGCGGTTGCACCAGGGTTTAGTAAATGTCGGTACAATATATCAACTAACATTCACAGGTAATGGCTCGGCGGTTGCACCAGGGTTTAGTAAATGTAGGTACAAAATATCAACTAACATACACAGGTAATGGCTCGGCGGTTGCACCAGGGTTTAGTAAATGTCGGTACAATATATCAACTAACATACACAGGTAATGGCTCGGCGGTTGCACCAGGGTTTAGTAAATGTCGGTACAATATATCAACTAACATACACAGGTAATGGCTCGGCGGTTGCACCAGGTTTTAGTAAATGTCGGTACAAAATATCAACTAACATACACAGGTAATGGCTCGGCGGTTGCACCAGGGTTTAGTAAATGTCGGTACAATATATCAACTAACATACACAGGTAATGGCTCGGCGGTTGCACCAGGGTTTAGTAAATGTCGGTACAATATATCAACTAACATTCACAGGTAATGGCTCGGCGGTTGCACCAGGGTTTAGTAAATGTCGGTACAAAATATCAACTAACATACACAGGTAATGGCTCGGCGGTTGCACCAGGGTTTAGTAAATGTCGGTACAATATATCAACTAACATACACAGGTAATGGCTCGGCGGTTGCACCAGGGTTTAGTAAATGTCGGTACAATATATCAACTAACATACACAGGTAATGGCTCGGCGGTTGCACCAGGGTTTAGTAAATGTCGGTACAAAATATCAACTAACATACACAGGTAATGGCTCGGCGGTTGCACCAGGGTTTAGTAAATGTCGGTACAATACATCAACTAACATTCACAGGTAATGGCTCGGCGGTTGCACCAGGGTTTAGTAAATGTCGGTACAATATATCAACTAACATACACAGGTAATGGCTCGGCGGTTGCACCAGGGTTTAGTAAATGTCGGTACAATATATCAACTAACATTCACAGGTAATGGCTCGGCGGTTGCACCAGGGTTTAGTAAATGTCGGTACAAAATATCAACTAACATACACAGGTAATGGATCGGCGGTTGCACCAGGGTTTAGTAAATGTCGGTACAATATATCAACTAACATACACAGGTAATGGCTCGGCGGTTGCACCAGGAGAAAACAATACGAAACACAATCCACGGTCACATCAGTGCAGTTCCGATTGATTTGAAATGTATCAAGTGAGAAATCATAATTGGTAGAGAAAAGACAGTGCCAGGTATATCATTTCGTTGCTATACCAAGACAGCAAGACTTGTTAATCAATTTAATATCCATAAATGAGCTTGTAATACAGAGATCAGTTAACTGCATTAAAATAGCTTATGTTAATGTATTACTGTTGGCATAACACAACATTGCAGCAGTGTATACATATATACTAATCATGAAATTGTTAATTACGTGTTTCTAATAAAGTATTGAAAGTCCCGTTTAGGGGCATATCAATATTGACAATGTGGTTCAATGCTTTAAAAGCCTAGGCTAAGCAGCCACAGATAACATACACACATATAAATAACACACACACACCCATGGCTAACACACGAGCACGCACAATGCTTTTAAATAGATATATTACACGCATTCACTTGAACTCTTCTTGTGTTCATGTAACAACAACAACCCCACAAACACACGAATATCTTTTGCTTGTATAATGCCAAGCAGGCAGACGCTAGATCAACGTCTCAAACACCGAGATGGAATAATAAGTGGTCGGTGAGGACACCTAATTCTCCAAGGAATGCCATTTATCATAGGTTTAGGATACCGTCGCTGGTGACAGCTCAGCGTCTAGAGCAGGCAACCAGCCACTTCAAGAAACTATTTCAGACCTTAAGCCTCCGGTCCAACTCCCAATTCCGCTCCCTGAAGGGCTGATTGTTCTCCCAGACGATAATTTACTTTGTATCGATCAGAAATCAATATCTTTTGAAATTAAAGCCTCGATTTGAGTTCTCTTTTGTTGTGTTTCGTTGTCGCTCTTCGCGCCATCCCCCTCATTCGGCATACTTTTTTTCTAAAATGTCATTTCCCGCAGTTTTAATTGTAATTCGTGTTCAACAGCCTTGATTGCAATCTTGTTGTGAACATCGATCTTTGTGTTTTGTCCATGCGAGTAAATAAAACACATAGAAATGTCATCCTTTGAACTGTTTAGATAAAGAACGAGGGCAGTTGAAGTTCTAAAACAACTCGTTAGCACGCACCTTGAATCAATTATTGTTATTTTTTGTTTTGCGCTCGCCTTATTTCACTATTCCCCAAGGCGGTGAGCGTTGCACCACGGTTTTTATTTTGCGCCTGTCGGCCCAGTGCATCTGACTCCGGCAAGCATTTTATGTAAGGGTCTGGTCTTTCTATGTGAACATACACTGTCAATCAGCAGCGTAGATTCTACACACCTCTTTTGTGCAGTGACATTAGTTCTGTGACTATCTTCTGTATTGGATAGATAAGGTACTTTTTCTTTCAGTTGATTTGTTCATAGTTGTTGAACTTCTTGGGATGTCTTAGTTTCTACATGAGCAGTTTTTAACTTGAGCTATAGTTAACAGTCGTCCAATGAATTATTCAATGCGTACCCATACCCCCTTCCTGTCTAACCCATCGTCATCAATCGCACTATCAGATGCCAGTATGACTCCCATCTCATGTAGCATGTCCTTTGTAGAACGTCGCTCCCATCACAGTCTGTCCGAAAGAAACTCGTTCCCTTGCCAAAACTCCAGCTTCCGCCACTGTCATACTCAGGCACTCCTGGATATCTTGGTGCCATCGTCTTCTTGGTCTACCCCTTCCTCTTTTGCCTGGCACCATACCTTCCATCACCGTCCTCTCAAGACCGTTGTGTCTCTTGATGTGACCAAAGTATTTGCATTTTCTAGCCAAAATGGAATTGAAAAACCAGTTCTCCTCTATGCTCAACTCTTGCCGAATGTCTACATTTGTTCTTTTCTCCGTCCAGGGTATTCTGAGGATCTTTCTGTAACATTTTGACTCGAAGGATTCGATTCTTTGTCTAGAAGTTTTGGTAATCGTCCATGCCTTTTACTTTTATCGATTTGTTGGTGCCCTGCCATAATTTCTTCAGGTTGTTCAGTCTCTGCATTGCCATAGCTAGTCTTCTTCTGATTTCTTTCGAGCAGTCACCATTTTTGTCGATTCTGGAGCCCAGATATTCAAAATGTGTAACCTGATCTATTTCCTCACCACCCACTGTAAATTTATGCTGACATTGTGTTTTATCGGTGGTCATTATCTTTGTTTTGTTTATGTTTATGAACAGATTTTGATCTTTACTATGTCCATTAACGGCTGAAAGTAGCTGCTCTAGCCCTTCCGCACTTCTTGATAGTATCACTGTGTCATCTGCATATCGTAACTCTGGAATCTCGTACCCCCCAATCGTAAATGGGTCGAAACTTTCAATGTTCTCATCTTCTCGCACATTTCTCATTATACATTCCGCATATATGTTGTACAGATAAGGTGAGAGTATACATCCCTGTCGGACTCCCTTTTGTACTGCAAACCAATCTGATGTTTGCCCAGATACTCGGACAGCGGCTTGTTGATCTTGGTATAATGTTTCAATGAGATGGACTATAAGCAAAGGAAACCCCATTTCCTTCATGATTCTCCACAGATTTTGATGTTTTACAGTGTCGAAGGCCTTAGTGTAATCAATGAAACATGTGTACAGGTCTACATTAAACTCTCTACATTGTTCATAGATATTCCTTAAATTGAATATGTGGTCCCGGGTCCCTCTGTCTTTCCTAAAACCTGCCTGGACTACGTGAATTTTAGATTCAAACCTTTTCTCTATCCTTCTTAATAGGATTCGCAAGAGTATCTTGCTAGCATGGCTGATCAGTGCGATAGTTCGGTAGTTCGTGCACAGCTTCAGGTTACCTTTTTTGGGGAGGGGAATATAAATTGATTTCTTCCATGCTTCTGGCCACTCTGCACTGTGCCATATCTGTTTACACAGCTTGTGGTAGACTCGAGCACATGCCTCTCCTCCTGCTTGTATTAGCTCTGCTAGGATATCATCGCATCCTGGGGACTTTCCCTTTTTCAGGCTTTTAATTGCAGAGCGTACTTCTTCCAATGTTGGTTCAGGTTCTTTCTCATCCTTTGGTAGGATTGTAACTGAGCGCTTTGTGCTGTCTCCATACATGGTTCTGCAGTACTCTCTCCATCTATTCAGTATGTCTATGGTTTCTGTTGGTGTGCTATCCTCTTCGTCATTTATGACACGTGGAACCGGACGGAATGCCCTTGTCAGTGTTCTTATTGCTTTGAATGCATCTCTTTCTTTGCCTTGTTGTTGTAGGTTTTCTATACCCTTACATGTTTCTACTATGTATCTTCTTTTATCTTTTCTTATTTCTCTTCTAACTTTTCTTGCGCAGTTTTTATATGCTGTGTTAGTCCCCTTACTTCCCATTTGTTTTAATTGTTGCCTTTCTGCAATGAGTTTCTGTGTTTCGTCTGTTATATAGCTCTGTGTCTTGTGCAATATCTTTGGAATCATTTCTTTTGCTGTCGAGATCAAAATCTCCCTTGCGTACAATGTCAACTCCTCAGATGTCATCTCTTCCTGTATAGCAAGCAACGCCTCAAATTTGTTTTCTACTTTGATGTTGTATTCAGTAGGTATCGCTGATACATCGAAGCGTAGATCCTGCGTAGTCTTGTTTGGAAAACTGCAAACAGTAATTCGTGGTCCGTATCGCAGTCTCCTCCTGGCAGTGTTTTTGTCGCCAGCACATTTGATCTCCATCTTTGTTGCACTAGGATGTAGTCTATTTGGTTTCTGCTGTTGCCATCCGGGGAGGTCCACGTGTACAGTCTTCGTGGATGTTGTTTGAAGAAGGTGTTGGCAATGGAGAGGTTGTTTTTCGTGCAGAATTCAACCAGTCTTTCTCCTCGCTCATTTCTGTGTCCCAAACCAAAAGGTCCTCGAACACTTCTCTCCTCTTCGGCTCTTTCCTCTCCGACTTTCGCATTGAAATCTCCAATGATGACCAAGATGTCTCTTTTTTCAACTTTTTCCATCGCTTCTTGCAAGGTGTTATAAAAATCATCCATTTCACAATCGTCTGCTGCTGATGTTGGTGCATACACTTGAATTATTGTTAAATTTCTAGTCTTTTTCTTTAGTCTGATTACAATTATGCGGTCGTTGACTGGATTGTAACCGAGTAGTGAAGGTGCTGTCTTCTTTGACAGAATAAAGCCGACCCCGCTTTTTCCACCCTTGTCCGTCCCAGAGTATATAAATGTTTCTCCTGAGGAGCTGGTACAGTGCCATTGACCGGCCCATCTATGCTCAGAGACTCCAAGAATCTCTATCTTGGTTCTCTTCATTTCTCTTCCGATCATGAATAACTTGCCCTGGTATAGGCTCCTGACGTTCCAGGTGCCTATTCTTAGTTTTGTTTTTAGTCCCATTTCAGAGTTGTCCACTGTAATGCAGTCAGGCTTTAGGCCGTCATCTCTATTACTTGTACTGACTCTGAAATTGGCCTCTTCCCCAGTTGGCGTCGATGATCTGCCTGGTCTGAAGGCCTCACCATCAGATCTTTGAGTTTCGTTTCTCTCGACTGTCATAGGTTTCTTGGCATTTTACATCCAGTAGTTTGCCATTGCTTTCTGGACATTGTTCTGGCCGCTTACCAACTATGGTCTCTGGTGCGCCCTTAGCCCGATACCAGGCGTTTCCAGCTCCCGCTTTCAGAGTCGTTGTCGCACAGGTCGATCTTCCGCCTCTTCCACCAGCAGCTGTGTGTACTTTTCAGGGGTGGACTCCCCTTCTTGTCATTTCACCCACGTAGTTTAGCCGGCCAGCCAAAGCCGTTGCCCGGGGGGTGGCGCTGCCGTACACAGGCAGACTCTAGGAGCCATACGTGAGCTAGACAGAAGTGGGGGAACCAAATAGGATCCTGGCCATCAAGGATGTGGCTGCCTCTCACCGTGAGGTGCTATCCCTTACACACTTCTGCCCTACCCAGACTCCCAGACTCCCAGAGATGGCCATAGTTTGGTTTCCCTCGACACACGAGAGCCGATGGCACATTGATCGAGATGACGGATTGCGTTGGGGTCAACAAACAAGTTCTGTTTAAGATCCTGTAGCGACACAGAAATCATGCTGCTGCATCTATACAGTCTGGCTGAAAGAATATTGTTCTAGGAGAGAAAGCAAACCCAGTTCTAAAATGATGTCGGACCGAAAGGCGCAGATATCAGTGCCTCGCTGTAGACTACGACACAATGTAACAAAACATCCTTTCCAGGGCGAACGACGAAGCAGCCTACTTTGGATAGCTAGGAAACAAACAGCTCAACGAAATGCATTAGAATGTTGTCTTATTTATTTAGTAATCGTCTCAATCCGTATTGATAACGGTGATAGTTCATTTTAACATAGCAACAAGTTGTTCAATCATTTTTCCGAAAGCGAGTTTCATGGTCCCATTATTTGGTTCTGCTAAGAGACAGTTCGGCAATATAGGTTAGTCAGTGTTTCATTTTTCGCTACATTCCTAGAAGCTGTAGGTGTTACTATTGGCTGCTCTACTTTCAGGTTCCGGTAACCCTCTGACGTCGTGTCACTTTTACATGGGCACAAATACTTAAGTGGCCGGGCTATATTCTGATAACAGTCAAAAACAAAAAAGTCCAAAGTGACCTACCACAAATAGTCATGCAGATTCGACTGTGAAAGTAGCGCTTTTCAGATAGAAAATTGGACATTGAGAACAACATGTGTCTAATATAACCGACTCGTGTTATCCCGTACAAAGAATAGAACTTCTCACAATATTTAGACTGCATATCTGCTACTGTTTAACATTGCGACATCTGTTTTTTTGTCCTTAAATTTAGATAGACACAGGACGCAGGAACGAACTCTAGTACTTGGCAAACGGGAGAGCATTTTTTCCAAGCTAGCTCATTCCAGGAAAGGAGGTAACTAACAGAATGGCCGTCTTCAAACTGGGTGAAGGATAAACAGTATTGTGACGAGAAAACTTTTTGTTTGTTTTTTGCTTAGATGTTTGCCTCACTAGTTTCTACTGGCGGAGGCGCGCCATTTTCCACCCCAGACCGTAGTCCATTGGGCGATATCAGGACGCATAAACCAGTGCTTGGGTGCATGTGTGCATCTGTATGTACCTATGCTAGATTTGTGCGCCCTCAGAAGCTAGCCCAACCAAAGTGCAATGGAAGGGCTTTACCATGAGGGCGCGTGTGAAAGTTGTGAAAGAGTGTGACTGTGGGATAGAGTCAAATGAAACAGAGTGAGGGAAGAGAAGAGAGAGAAGGGGAAGAGTGGCCCCCAGGGTGAGTCCCCATCCATCACCTGACGAGAAAACCCTTGGTCAACCAGCCACATGTATGAGGGTAATAGATTGATGTGGTTATTTGAGAGTGAAAGAAGAAGAATAAGCAGAAGAAAAATAAGAAAATAACAGTTTGGAGGCATCAGCAAACATGACATTCACATCTATGTGCTCTAATGCTCATACACACAAGCGCGTGCACATACACACGTGACCTGCCAGAACCGGCAGATGGTAAATAATGTATACATACAGCACGTACCACAGCCGTCGCTCGTTCATGACGAAGATACCATCTGCTGCGAACAAATACCAGTAATACAAGCCAAGTTTAAAATTAGGCTAGCTTCAGATTATGGTCATAGATTACCTATTCTGGCATGTATTGTTGAGTGCACATTCTTTTAACGAAGAATGGATCGTGCACATACATTTAATGAAGAATGATTCATAAGCTCATTCCCTTTTCGTTCGTTAAAAATCGTAATTAAAACTGGGTCATTTGCAAGAGGTCATGGCTAATGACCTTCATATTTTCTCGCAGCAGCTGCTTTTGCGAATATTAGTTTTACATAATGGATTTGTCTTTGGAATCACTGTGTATTTGTTTATGGTTGAACCGTTTCATATTGTCATGTTACAGATACAGGTGAGAGGTAATGTGCTCGTTTTTTTCAGGAAACGAACGAACGAAAGCACGGAACAGTGGGGTGTTCGAATTCTGCAAGTGTCAAGCGTCCCCGGTTCTCGAAAGAGTGCAGTTGATGACAGAAACTAAGACGTCCCAAGAAGTTCAACAACTGTGAACAAATCAACTGAAAGAAAAAGTACCTTATCTATCCAATACAGAAGATAGTCACAGAACTAATGTCACTGCACAAAAGAGGTGTGTAGAATCTACGCTGCTGATTGACAGTGTATGTTCACATAGAAAAACCCGGGGCACTTAAATCGAACTAAAGCGCGTCACTGTGTTCTACTATAGATGATTCACGTAAAATCTCTCTATCTCGACTCTGACGCCGTCATTGATCATTGCGTGTGATAGGCAACTGATCTGTTCACAATAAAGAGTTGTGTACATACATATCTTCCTAGAGGGACATCGACTATCGTGGCTGATTTGGCCGATTCTCGATTGACAGGGACGGCAGCAGTGTAAACAGAAAAAGTTCCATTGGTGTGATGTAGGCTCCTTTCTTTTGCGTTGTTTGTCTTCCATCTTTGTCATCAGAACTAGCTCTGATGTCGTTGTTTGTCTTCCATCTTTGTCATCAGAACTAGATGTCGTTGAACTTACTCTGCTAGTCTAGCAGAATCAATATGTATATACCTTCTTGTTTTCCAAGACTAAAGTCGATCGAAACTCTTGCCTGGTTTGGCTCAGTTATTCTAGATGGGAAGAACTTGGAAGACGTCGAGAAATAACACTATCTTGGATGCCTTTTCAACATGCAAAATAATTGAGAACAAGAACTAAGAAGGGGCCACTGCGGAGACTGAACGGCCTTCTTGTCCATCCAGACAGTCCTGGAAGGTTGCAGGGATCAGACTATAATCGCTTCTTTCTTCAACTCTACAGTGCTGACTGCTATGGCCTATGCTACTGAAATATTGGCACTTACGAAAGCAATGGAGAACAAACTGCGAGTGGTCAAGACTTGAGAGACGTAGGGTCAGCCTTACTCTCCCCAACCAACGCTTGAAAACCTCCACATTTCCAACCTACAGCAGTCATTATTGGCGAGCGATGCAGCTGTCCACGCAAACAAGGCATAACATGGGTGGCCAGGCCCCATATTCAGAAGAAAAGATGAACTTTGGAGCACGTCGACAGCAATCTGGTACCATCGAGGCGGAAAAAGACCGCGGTGGAGACCCCCAGTCCAAAGCGTTGGTCAGACTCCTTTGCATTCAACTACAACATCAACGATACGTTATAAGGTAAGCTTATTAGTCACTGGGCCGTATAGCCCAAGATAGAGACAGTACAGCCCGGTCGAGAAAAGGATCATAAAGTCATCAATGTTTTGTAATATACGCGTACGTCATGAAATGAGATGCAGGCTAAGAGATGTAGTGAGAAACAAAGAAATCATATATAAAGTGGTTTGCACTATATATTAGGCTTCAGAACAAGAGGAAGACCAAGATAAAGAAAGATTGGTGGTATTGAAGAAACACTGCAGATTTATGGATTAACAAAAATAAAGGCAACGCAGATAACGCGTGCATGAATTTTGCACTTCCTCGCGTCGCCCAACGAGCCAATAAAAGATGAGCTTATGAGGAGGAAAACATCAAGGAAAGTAGTAATTCACAGACGAATAACCACACAAAGGTGAATAGAAGGACGGGAGACATTCTGCACATCGACATTATTATATTTCTTCTTCTTCTTCTTCCTCCTCTTCTTCTTCTTCTTCGTTCGTTCTCAATCTGACCACTACCAAACCCTGAAGGGGCTTAAGTAGCAGAATGTAGTCCAGAGAACGGAATGCGTTGTGTCGTAGTTTACAACTTGACTGCGATATGTGCACCTTTCGGTCCAACACATCCGACTTCAGCAAGCATTTTTTGAGTACCGGGTTAGCATTCCCCCTTCGATCCCTTCTCCTTAGCCAGTCTGCCGTGCTGCAGCCTGTTATCCAGGATCACCGCGTGGAGGTACAGTCAGCTATGGGTCGCTGACCATTGCAGCTCATGCGCTGCTCAGCATCTTGATCCCCGTTATTATATTTGAATGAATAGTTTTTTTTTCTCAGTTCATTTCAGGTGCCATCTCCGCATCGAAGGTCGGCTACAATGGATCTCCAGCGTACTCTATCTCTTGCCGTAATTGTGTAATCTGAGAGGCTTTTTCCAGTCTCTTCTGATGTTATCTACCCATTTAAAGCGTTGTTTGCCTCTTGAACGACTGCCTTCCACCCTACCCTACAGTTTGGTCTTCAACAAGGAGGTATGTCTTGTTATATGACCAAAATAACGTAACTGTCTAACCCTGATTTCGGTCATTATTTATATTTTCACCCCAACCTTTCCAATACCTCCAAATTTGTTTTCTTATCTTTCCAAGAAATGCGACCCAATCTTCTATATACCCATATTTCGAACGCTTCAATACTCTTTTCCAACTTGTTATTCATTGTCCATGTTTCTGTGCCATAAAGTAGTGACGAGTATTCATAACACCTGACTATTCTCCTTTTCAAATTCTGATTTATCTGTTTGGATGTCAGTATGTATCACATGTTGTCGAAAAACATCTTGGCTTTACCTATTCTCTTTCTGATTTATTTTTTACAGCTGCCTTCTTTCGTTATTATATGATAGGAGAAACTCTGTACCTGTTCAAGTAGTTGATCTTTTATTTTTTTGTCTGCATACATGGTTTCTTGTCAATTTTCCCAAAAATCATAGTCTTTATTTTCTTTATGTTTATGTCTAATCCAAACTCTTGACTTATTTAGTATATTGTTGTCACAAGCTCATGTAATTCTTGCTCACTTTTTGCCATCATAACTGTATTATCCGCATATCTTAGATTGTTCATTGCCACTCCTCCAATGACAAGCCCTGACATCCCCTCTATCTGTTTGAATATTTGTTCTGTGTAGATATTAAAAAGACAAGGGGATAATACACATCCCTGTCTCATTTCTCTTTTTACATCTATACGTGGAGAGTTTCTTCTAAGCTACCTATTAATTTGTTTAACCAATCTGCAGACGGAAGTACAAATATGGCGATGGCGTCATTTACATCAAATTAAAAACATGACGCGCAACCGGTCCAATCAGTTTCTGATACCTGTGTTCAACAAAGGCAATGGAACAGTGGGCGACAATAGTTCTGGCAGGTTCGCGAAACTTTCACTGTTTTAAATCGGATGTGGTGAAGGAACTGCTAACTACAATTATCGTATCGATTTATACGTTGCCAGGATACATATCTACGTAATAGTCATTGGGCGGATTCAAGTGGGGGCTTGTTGATGCGAGAAGCTGTGGCAGTGCAGGCAAGCGGGATTCTTGACTCAACAGATGTGTACAAAATGAAAATATCAGACGTGGCACCAGCAGTAATAAGATCACGATGATGTTGTCCAAGCTACTCGTATCTGATTCCTTGCCTCTTGAATATTTTCTCTAGTACCGGTTCTTACATCCCATGCGTCACTAGCTATCAATACTAACTACTCTAACATAAGCAAGTCAGTTTAAGGCACCCGACACTACCATACATCTTCTCATGGAGTCATACAGGCTGTGGCTACGTACACCTCCTGCTAGCGTTCCTTGCACCACTGGACTGCAACACTATTGAGCTGTTATTGGAACGGTGCCACCGGTGCTTGCTATGAATTATATCGTGGAGCTAGCAGACGTGAAAAACATACTCCATTTTTTATGTAACCACTTTGTAATTCATTGTACAGATCATGTTTCATTATGCAGTGGTCTGTTCGTAGTCCGAATATTGTCTCTTGACTCTTACCGTATTAAACCCATTCGTCTTCCTGAGCTCTCACCTTCACCAGCATAGTTAATTCGACCAGGTTTAGAACCTTAGGAAAGCAGATACAAAGAGGCTTCGAACTGTTCAAAGGGCAATGGAACGGAGAACATTGACGATCTCTCTACGGGGCCGAAATCACAACACATAAATCAGGTATCGAACCTCTTCAATGGCGTCGTAAATGCAGATGGACGGAGCATATCCTGAGCATGCACGACAAGAGGTGGGCGCGAAAGTGACAGACTGAGGGTCCTACAACTTTAAGCGTCCACCAATAAACCGAGAGATGGCCTGGGCAAAGCCCTTGGTCCAACGTGATGCTCAAGACCAACATGAGTTTAAACATTTGGCTACCTGGCATCGGGCACTTGATATGTCTCACTGAATACCAAGATTACAGATACACGTATTTAATTAATCTAATTTTTATATGGAGTGCCACGATAGGGCTCCTCAGAATTGTTAGCTCTAAACTCCCCCCCCCCCCCAGGTAGGAAAAACGCCAGATAATGATGGTTTCTACCCGGGGTGGGAAGGAAGATAGTAATCATATTGAATGTGCGACGTCCCATTTCTTAAACCTTACCTTCATCAAACTTCGTTGATGTAGGAACAAACCCCCCCCCCCCCACCCATGTGAGCTATCCATAAGACTATATCCGGTTTGACAGAGTAAGACGTGATGAATACGTTGGACCTGTCAACAGTTTTACCCCTACGGAGATCGCTGTGTCAGTCCCTTCCACGTTGGCTCAGTTCAGGTGTCATTTGAAGAGTAAAGGTCAGCTGAAATGAATTCCCAACGTACTCTATCTCTCGCCTTGGTGGTGCAATCGGTCAGGCGTTTCCCCGCCCATCGACTGATATTATCCTTCCACTTATTAGGTTGTAACATGGGCAGGAAGACTAACATCTGGTCAGGCACAACATACTGATCAGACATGTTAGTCATGGTCAGGCACAACATACTGATCAGACATGTTAGTCAGGGTCAGGCACAACATACTGGTCAGACATGTTAGTCAGGGTCAGGCACAACATACTGGTCAGACATGTTAGTCAGGGTCAGGCACAACATACTGGTCAGACATGTTAGTCAGGGTCAGGCACAACATACTGGTCAGACATGTTAGTCAGGGTCAGGCACAACATACTGATCAGACATGTTAGTCAGGCACAACATACTGATCAGACATGTTAGTCAGGGTCAGGCACAACATACTGATCAGACATGTTAGTCAGGGTCAGGCACAACATACTGGTCAGACATGTTAGTCAGGGTCAGGCACATCATACTGGTCAGGCACAACATACTGGTCAGACATGTTAGTCAGGGTCAGGCACAACATACTGATCAGACATGTTAGTCAGGGTCAGGCACAACATACTGATCAGACATGTTAGTCATGGTCAGGCACAACATACTGATCAGACATGTTAGTCAGGGTCAGGCACAACATACTGATCAGACATGTTAGTCATGGTCAGGCAAAATACACTGGCCAAGACCCTCACCTCGGCTTCCTCGTAGCCCTCCCTGGAAACGGGCTGTTTTCATGACAGCCTGGTTAACGAGGTGAGGGATCGACGTGATCCCCGTAGTATTGAGAGGCACGTGGATGAAGCCGATCCACCTTTATCAGCACGCTCGGGATGTGAGGAAAGCTACTGCAACCTACCACGTAACCTCCTTTTCAGGGTGCACCTACTCATTTTGGGCATTCGAAACAACCAATAACCTCCGACACATTTGTCCTTCACCTTTCCGTTCAGTATCGTTTTCAGCAAGATGTTTTGTCTTTTTATGTGGCTTGGCTTGGCTTCGTTCGTTCTCAATCGCCCGCCACCAAACCCTGAAAGGGGTTAAGTAGCAGAATGTATTCCAGAGAACGGAATGCGTTGTGTCGTAGTTTACAGCTTTACTGTGATATTTGCACCTTTCGGTCCAAAACATCCTACTTCAGCAAGCATTTTCTGAGTACCAGGTTAGCATTCCCTCTTCGATCCCTTCTCCTTAGCCAGTCTGCCCTGCTGTAGCCTGTTATCCAGGACCACCGCGTGGAGGTGTAGAATGGTCTTGGCAGCTCTGGTTCGCTGGCCCTAATGCTAGCAGTCAGCTATGTGTCGCTGACCACTGCAGCTCATGTGCTGCTCAGCATCTTGACCCCCCTACCCCTTTTTTTATGTGACAAAAATATATTCACTGTTGGACTCTAATTGAAAATTAATTCTTCAATTCGCTTCGTACTCTAAATTTCTCTGAGACTTGCCTTTTTTTTTTCTTCTCACGATAAGCACGTCACATTTCAAAGTCAAACATTCTCTTCTCAAATCGATTGTTTATTGGCCACGTTTCTGTGTCTGACTGTAAAGCCGAGTTTTTATTTGATCTATCTTATTTGAAATGTGTGAATGATTTGTGTGGAGGTCAATATACGACTTATATTGGGTAACCCAGAGTTGACCATCCCTATTGACTTTCTGATTTTCATTTTGTATCTCCCGTTAATATTTCTAAGATAGAAGAAGCTCTTGACATGTTCCAGTATTTGATTGTCTTGTTTTATCTGTAGAGTTTATAGTCTGGTTTGATAATTATTATATTTGTTAATATCCGATCCGTATATTGACTTTTGTTCTTAACTTGAATCAGCAATTCATGTAGTTCTTGTTCACTTTCAGCCAACAGAACTGTGTCCTCCGCTTTTCGGGTTTTTTTAAAAATTATTCCACCGATAATGATGCCTGGTGGCATCTCCTCTCTCTGCCAATAAGTGTGTTCTGTGTAAATGTGAAACAGACAAAGATACTGTACGCATCTTTGTCACACTTCTTTTTACATGTATACGGTAAGTAAAGTCTTAATGTGGCAATAAGGACCTGCTTCCTCCTGCATTTTCTAAGGGTTTGCTTCCCCAGGGTAACGGCCGGTGCTGTGATGGGGATCGAACCCAGCACCTTCTGGTTGTGAGCAGTGTCACGAAACCACTAGCCCACGCTGTCCTCCAGTTTCCATCTAATATCTCAATAACCCTTGCACAGATAAAGGTGATTTGTTGCACGTAGTCTTATCTTTCCAATGTCCCAATGACTTTATACTTTACATTTTGTCAGGTACAGCCATTTTCTTAAAGCGGATAGTTCCTTTGATCTTTGTTAGCAACGGTTTATTTTGTCCCTGCAGAAAATAATTTACCTTAATTTTTTTTTTAAATGTCTATCTTTACGGATAGATTCCAATTGGAATGAGATCTGCTACATTAGGTAACACATAATGTCCTTTTTAATTTAGTTAACGTTTTTAAGGAACTGTAAGAAGTAAATACACATTTCGTAGAAAGAATGTGTGAAGATGTACAAGCACAAGATATCTAGAACACAGAAAGTACATACTTCAGATGGATTGGTCCAGGTTTAAAAATTGATGATGGAGCAAACAACAGATGGTTATAATTCAGTTCTGAGATCCATCTTCTAGCTGAATGAGTTGGCCTTGAAAAGGACTGCTTTGCCAAGGTGATATGAACTTCTATTTCTCGGAAAACAAACATGTAAGTTAATTTCTCACTCACTCAGTCGGACAATTCCAACACATTGATGACTGCTCTGGAAAGAAAGAACGACAGTCCACCTTTTTTTCAATAGCCATCTTCCTCTTTCAAGACATGGTCCTCACATTTAGCCCAATAATCTGTCTATACTTGAGAGGGCTGTATATGTTAGTTCTTTCATATAGTTTGAAATAGCATAGTTTAAAAGTTTTATTTTCAGCTACTTGTCCTTCAGCTTTTGTCCAAGCGAGTTCAATTGGG
This sequence comes from Ariolimax columbianus, assembly GCA_036924085.1. Classification (NCBI taxonomy): domain Eukaryota; kingdom Metazoa; phylum Mollusca; class Gastropoda; order Stylommatophora; family Arionidae; genus Ariolimax; species Ariolimax columbianus. The sequence goes on from JAVGWX010000002.1 coordinate 9,732,708, forward strand.
CTTAAGTGTATATGGTAAGGTGACAGTCTCAAAAATATATGACCATGCTCTTGGATCAACTTGTCTATATGAAATATCATTTCCTTTCATCTTGACAAGGTAAAACAATTCAGGTTTTCGATATGTTCTGCTAAATTGTATGTATTCTTTTGTGAGCCACTTCTTCATTGCATGTTTTGTACTGGATGATGTCGGGTTTGTCTTCTTGTGTCACTGCATTGTGGTATGATGAATTGTCCATTATCAGACAGGAGAGTCTATCAAAGGATGGAAGAACAGTTTTTTTTCAATCCACTCTCTAAATATGTGACCATTCATTTTGTATGGTAGTCTCAATGTCCGTACAATTTGAAGGAAACACACAAGTTCTGCATTCTTCACCAGCTCATTATATATGTTACCTGCATGTGCTATTATCAAGCTCTGACCTTTGCCACTTGGTGCTAATCTTTTAATCATTCCATCCGCTGACTGCCGTTCCTTTTTATTTGGATAAAAGCTGGACAGATTTAGTGCTACATGTGGAAAATGTTATTTCCAAAAATACACCGTTATGAAGGGGTAATCATTTCAAAAGACTGGCTACATTTAGAAACAAATATTCACACCTAGGACGTGGTGATCTGCAGGTTATTTGCACAATTTTAATAATTTTGTTCAAATGTAAGCTGAGATATTCAATTTTAAACTAATATCTAACATTGTGAAAAACACTGTAGTATAGGTCACCGAGTATTTTTGTGCCGATCCATCCATACATATGTTTTCCAGACATGTAACAAGTTTCTCTGTCAAAGACCTATCTGAAGTCTATAAAGCACACAGAAATGTATTTCTGTACTTCTCTACATGTTTCTGCTAGATTTTTACAGTAAATTCTTGTATTGAGAACTGCAACAAAATCAGAGCTATGGTCATTGTGAAACTTAAAAGTTCAAATGCCGTTTTAACAAAGGTTACTAACGAACGATGACCTGAGGCCTATGCATCTCCACTTTTGTTCCATATTTTAGGCTGCATTAATTGTTTTCATACTCATTGCTTCATCAACCAATCAAAGTCTTTCTGTGCCTTAACTAGCACAAGTCTTCAACAAATGTGTGCCTAGTTCTCCTTTCCAACTCTATCCACATATTAATTGTTTTCTAGTGACACCTTTAGAAACTACCAACTACATTTTTCAGCTATCCCATAATAGTTTGTAACCTACTTACAGACTTACCCTGGTATATTTGTGTTAATTGTATCTGGCCATCTCGTCACATAGTATGTCATGAAGACAACGGTTGGTGAAGGTCTGCGATCTGGATGTGATACTGTCAGTTAAAATTGTCATGTTTCAGAGCCATATAGAAGGATTGATTTTCCATTAGTTTCAATAGTCTAATTTTATTTCACTGACAGAAAGCTACCGAGCTCCATGTTCAATTACAAGACAAATTTCAGCCATAACAAACAGAAGGTCCTCTAGATGGCTCATGGTGCAGCACAGAGAAAACCACAAGGATTCTACACCACTGAAGGCACGGAGAGAGCTGCAGCTGCGAAACTGTGTTATATTTTCTGACTTATGATGGTTCACTTTTTCTCTCCAAGTGAAGCCTAGGGTACCACTATAGCTGCCCTCTTTACATGAAATATGTATCTGAATATTGGCAGTGGTGGTTTCAATAGCAATGGCTTTACACGATGAGGTTGTTGCAAGCCCCATTCAGAAACCTCTTTAGTTGCATTTTAAAATATGCTTGGAAGGTTACAGTGGTCATATTGGTATACAGAAGATGCAGCACAGCAAATGAGCTGACAGCAGCCATCAACTAATAGCTGGCTGCTTGCATTACAGTCAGTGAACAACAGCTGACCAAACCCTATTCCCCATCCAAGTGACGGCCCTTGAAACAGGCTGCAATAGTGCAGTCTGACCAAGAGAATAAGGATCACAGTGGGAAAGCATACATGGTACTCACAAAATCCAGCTGAAATCAGATGTGTCAAGCCTAAAGGCACAGATATCACAGCCACGATGTAAACTATGACACAATGTCCTTTTCAGGACGAACACTGAAATGCACACCATTTGTTCTTTCTACTGCTCATTGCATAATAGAAAAACCATAAAAACAAATAACTTTTAACAATTTGACAAGAAAAAATATGTTACCAATTTCATATAAATTCTTTATTGTGCTTTCCAGATGCAGTTTAAAAGACAAACAAGTAAACAAAACCTGTAAAATACTTGACAAAGAATGTCAAGAATATTATAATAGTTATGGCTAAAAGGGATTGTTCTTCTTTGTATGTTTCAGACTTCAACTTGAATGTATCTAAAGAGAGCATAATTATAAAACAGTTCATACATTTCAAATGCACCAGAAAACAACCTGCACACCAGAACAAAATAAACCATAGTAGAGAGCAAAGAACTGTATATGAACAACAAAAAGTGCACACCTGTAAATGGTTTTTTTTATCTATAGGGGTGGATGACAGAGGGTAACTGATGGACATACATTCTTGAGTCTTAACTTAACTTAACGTCTTTATACTGGTTTAGAAGACTCTGCAGTCTGTATAAAACCAGTTTCATTTACATTTCTTTGATCTAAAAGTTATGCGCATCCAATCTATTCTTAAATGCATTAATTGTCCCTGCCTCCCCTACTTCCTGTGGCAAGTCATACCAAGCTTTCACCAGTCTCTAACTAAAAAAATATTTCCTAATATTTAATCTGGACCTCTCTTTAGTTAATTTGTAGCTGTGCCTTTTTGTTCTTGTAGGTGGTTGTATTTTTAAAACACTTGTTAAAGTCTAATTTATCCTTTCCTTTGATTATCTTTTAAACCTTGATTAAGTCACCTCTAATTCTTATCTTTTCTAGACACTACAGTCTTTCATCATAACTGTAATTTTGGAATTCCACTTTTAGTTTTGTCACTCCTTTTTTTATCCTTTCCAGCATACTTATATCTCCTCTATGATCGGGACTCCACACCTGTACACAGTACTCAAATCTAGGTCTAACAAATGATTTCTACAGTGTGACTATCACTTCTTTGCTCCTGTGTTTTTATCTTTTTATCATACCTAATATGGCATTTGCCTTTTTCACTGCTACCTGGACTTGCTCACTCACCTTACATGTATGATATATTATAACCTGGACTTGCTCACTCACCTTACCTGTATGATATATTATAACCTGGACTTGCTCACTCACCTTACCTGTATGATATATTATAACCTGGACTTGCTCACTCACCTTACCTGTATGATATATTATCACCTGGACTTGCTCACTCACCTTACCTGTATGATATATTATAACCTGGACTTGCTCCCTCACCTTACCTGTATGATATATTATAACCTGGACTTGCTCACTCACCTTACCTGTATGATATATTATAACCTGGACTTGCTCCCTCACCTTACCTGTATGATATATTATAACCTGGACTTGCTCACTCACCTTACCTGTATGATATATTATAACCTGGACTTGCTCCCTCACCTTACCTGTATGATATATTATAACCACTATGTCCTTTTCCTTTTCTTAATCCTTTACACCTTAAATTTTGAAATAGGAAATATAAATTCATGAGAGCAGGAAGATACTTCTTTGCCTCATTTATATGCTTACTATTTGCTTACAAATCAGATTTAAAAGTGGTTCCATTATAAAAATAAAAGTGAAATATTGCATTGATATGAATAATGGTTAGTCTCTGGACACAAATGTATTGGGTATGTTAAGGTGTAATCGGTTAACAATTAACTGACACTTCATTCCCGACTAGCGGTTAATCTGCTGTGGTGGCTCTCTTTTATTTAAATATGTAACTAAGTTTTAACAAATGAATTCAATTTGATTTCAGTTGTTTTAAAAATTGTAAATGTTCTGACAGGTACGCTATAATACAAAAGAATTCAGCCCTTATCAGAGCTAATCCCAGACTGGCTTACACACCACAAAGACGGTGAACATGCCATGATAGAACCAAAGAGACCCGCTCAGTCTGTGATTTAAAAAAGTGCCTCCTCAAAAAATTATAAAACAACAACCATAATACATAAAAACAATCTAAAAATATCAACAATTAAAAGTTAATTTCTGGAAATTTGTAACCTGAGCATGCCTTGTAATGTCAGTTACATATTGAATATAATAAAATGACATGGACTTTTTTCTATCAGCTATGAATATATTATCAGGAAGCTGCTTTGCTATTGGTCTGCTTTATGATGCTCAATGGTTGTGAAATGCCATCCAGACACTCAGGATTTTAAAAAAGGATATTTGTATCATTTGTAATTGTAAAGCTCTCAAGGGAAAAAAAACAGGTAATGTAACAAAATCTGTACATATTACAGATAATGCTTTGACGTAGATGTACGTCTAAGCAAAGGCAAAGTAGCCTGAACTTAGTCCTTCTGGTTCCCACTGGAGCATATGTCTGCAATGGTCATCTCTCCATTGATTTCTATTTTGGGCTGTTTTCTAAAAAATATGAGAACTACGTGGTTGAGCAGTTAAGGTACATGGTTTCTAGTCAGAAGGACATAGGCTCTTTTGATTGATGGTGAAATCTTCTTCTTTGCGTTCGGTTTAGTATGCTCGTTTTATGCCACTAGATGGGCTGCCTCCATGAAGTGACACATCAGAAGCAGGTCCTCAATGGTTTCCCACAGTTTGTCTTGTAGGTTTCTTTCCTCTGGCCAGGTCTTTTCACGGGAGCCTTGGTGCAGTGGATATGTTTGCAGGATTTGTTCTGGAGTCTGGGGTCCTCTCTGACATGTGCATTGTGCAGTCTGTGCTGCTTTCATTTTATGCATGTGTGCATTTAGTCTGCAATGACCTATTCTGAGGCGGAAAATTGTGGTATACTGTTTCCTATTCAGTCTATTGATTGGGTCATGTTGGTATTTGCTGTTTGTTCTCTCTATCCACCGTTGTTTATATTTTTTTTGGATGTGTACCTTGACTTCTGGCAGTGACACTGGGTAGGTGAATTGTTCTCTTTGTCTTCCCTCCCTGACCAGTCTGTCCGCCCATTCATTCTCAGATATGCCGTAGTGAGCTGGAATCCACTGGAGGGTGATTTTATTGTGGTCTGTGAGTTTATTTAGCTGGCATATCATACTATTTATTGGTTCTCTTTGTGTGGCCTGCAAAATGTCCATGCAGTCACACAAAAACACTATTTTGTTATCCTTTAACCCCTTTTCATCCAATAGTTTGACTGCTTCAATTACTGCCTGTTGCTCTGTTCTTAGATTTGTCAAGGGCTCCCCAGCAGCACTTGCTTTTTCTATAATGGTTCCATCCTGTGGAAGTATGACGAGTCCAGCCCCTACTTTCCTCAATGCTTCCTCTGATGATCCATCTGTGTAGACGTTTGTCCACATGGATTGAAGATAGGCATCTCAAATATATTTTTTTCTCTCTCAATACATGGTCTGATTCTTCCCCCTTTCTATCGATACCCGGTATTTTTACTTCCACAGTGAAGTTGGGCTGTTGGTCTGTATTTTCATATACTTGTATCATTTCCCATGTCGTTGGACATTTTGATATGATGTCACTGTTCCTTGATGTTAGGGCTTTTGATAAATGATTGAAGCTTGTTCTTTTTATGCGGTTTTTTTATTAATTCATTGACGTTTCCCTGCATTGGATGTTTATTCATACGCTTGTATTTTTCAGTCAGGTTTAGTATTTTTCCTTTTCTGCGCTCACCGAGGCTCTGGAGGCCTGCTACCGCTTTGAGTTCTCTAATTGGGGTGCATCTCAGACCACCAGTAATAATTCTGAGTCTGGTATTCTGTGCCCTGTCTAGTTTCTGTAGGTTGGTCTTTGCCGCTGTTGCATAGGCATCCATGCCATATTCCAGTATTGGCCGTACATATCCAATGTAGACTTGTCTGACTGTGTTTGCATCTGCTCCCCAATTTGTCCCAGCCAGTTTTTTCATCAGTCTTAGTCTGAGTGTGGCCTTCTTTTGAGTATCCTTTATGTGTGGGCCCCATGTTAATCTTTTGTTATATCTCATTCCTAGGTGTGTAGGATTGTCTTCTCTAAGAAGTAGGCTATTTTCTAAATATAGGTCGACCTGCTCTGGCTTTGTAGAGAGTGAGAAGAGTGTTGAGAGGGTTTTGCTTTCATTTATTGTGACACCCCATGAGTCTGGCCATTTCTTTACTGCATTAATTGCTTCCTGCAATCCTGCTTTTGCGGTTCCAATGTTTTCTGCCTGGATCCATATGGCCAGGTCGTCCACATGGAGTGCCTTGTGGATGTGTGGTCTGAACTGGTTTGACAGATCATTAATGAAGAGGATAAACAAGGTAGGGGATAGTGATCCTCCCTGGGGAACCCCCTCATGTAGTTTGACCATTTTGCTCCTGTGTTCTTCCAGTCTGACTCTTGCATGTCATGAGTAGAGGTAGTCTTTGATCCAGTCAAGCATTTTCCCCCTTATTCCGCACATTTTAGCATTAGTCCTTTCTTCCAGACTTTATCAAAAGCTTTAGTCAGGTCAAAGAAGGTGGCCAATAGTTTGCATTTTCTCTGAAAGGTATCTTCGATTTCCTGGGTCAGATAAGTGGTCTGGTCGTCGGTACCCCTGTATTTTCTATAGCCAGACTGGCACTCGTCTAGGATTTTGTTTTTCTCAAGGAAAGTTAGCATCCTATTGTTCACTAGCCTTTCCGTTGTCTTTCCAAGACAGCTAAGGAGGCTGATTGGATGGTAGCTTGTTTTGTTTTCTTTTGGTTTTCCCTTCTTGAGGATTGGGATTATTTCTGCCTCCTTCCATTCTTTTGGGAACAATCCCTGAGTCCACGAATCCAGGAATCGCTTTCTGCCTATTGGTCCCAAGTGTGTTATAATTTCATTTCTTATTGCGTCAGGCCCAGGTGCCTTTTTCATCTTAAGTTTTCCTATTGCCCAATTAAATTCTTGGATGCTGAAAAGCTTGTTTATTGCATCCTCATTGTTTTCTTTCCTTTTCCTTCTCTTTTTTAATTCATTTTTCACCTCTCTTACTTTGGACATGTTTATTTTGGTGTCTTCTGCAAAACCAGTGGCAAGGAGATTGGCTGCTTGTATTCCTGTATATGTCTCGCCACTCTCTTGAAGTACCATTTTTGTATGGCCAATGGTGTTTTCCTCATTTAGGCTCCTCACCAGACTCCAAAGTTTTGTGGTGTCTTTCTCCATGTTGAGGGATGCGGTTTTTTCCTGCCAACCTTTTCTGACACACGTGAGTCTTTCCTTCCTGTATATAGCTTGATGTTTATTGTGTTCTGTGATGTTGAAGTCTGATGAACCTTGCTCCATAGTAGTTCTTGCTTTTGTGGCCCTGTCATGCAGTTCTTGTAGTTCCCTGGTCCAGAAAGGTTTATAATTCTGTCTTCTGCCTCATGGTATTGATTTTTCCGCTGCCTCTGTGATGATGTTTGTAAGTGTTGTAGTGTTTTGTCTTACATTGATTGATGTGAAGGGTCTTGTTAATTTGTCTTCAGTTAAGTGCTTGTAGAGGTTCCAGTCTGCTCTTTTATAATTCCAGCTGGCTGTCTTCTTTCTGTTTATGGGTAGTTCTAAATCCTCTATTGTGATCATGAAGGTGAAATAAAAGTTTAGCATAAACACTGTGAGGCATCTGCTGAGGAAAGTAGTATTTATTGCTCAGCCTTATAAACCCCTGGTGGACCTCGAATATGAAAAAAAAACAAACATAGTAGTCATTGATTCATCTTCTGCTGTTGTTTATCCTCCTCACTCATCTTTTCCCCTGTGAGTTCCTATCACATGAATGTCTGGCTATAAAAGATATGTAAAATAATGAATTATTTGTGCAATAATATTTCAGACAGATTTGCCCCAAAAATGTACTTCTTTGTCTTGGCTTAGCCGTTTATTCTTTACCAAGGGGTGTAGAGGTACTGAAAACACTCATTACCATATTATTATCATGTCTCTTTTAATTTCAGAGTATGGAGTGGAAACATGGTGCATGACCAAATTCAATATTAAAAGATTACAGGCTATATCAATAAATCCTTTAAAATTAAAAAGATTTTGGAACTGGTTATGGCAGAGAATAGGACAAAGGCAGGTAGAGCTGGAAATCTTCGGAAAGTGGGGCTGGTTAGACCACACACTACAACATCCTCATTCCACTATCACCAGGCAATCTCTGTTATGGAACCGACAGGGAAAAGAGGCAAAGAACACACTGAGAATAGACCTAGAGGCTGATATAAGGAAAATGGAGAAGCTGGAAAGAATTGGAGAAAATAGCACAGGACCAGTCTGCTTGGAGAGGGTTGGTTGATGGCCCATGCAGCCCAAGGTGATAAGGGCAAAGAAGATAGGACCAAGCTACAATTGGCAACTGACCAAAGTCTTTAGGTGCTCTTTAAATGATGATTTCTGCAGCTTTTTTGGTGTTACAAGATGAGATGCCAGCTGTGTGTACAACCCTCCTTTGTGACATGCATAGAAGGGACACCCCCCCCCTCCCCCCGCCGCCCGCATGTGCTACTAGGAAGCATAGAATAGTAACAGTAACCTGCTAGGCATAATGTAAGAGGTGACTAAGGAGGGTTGTTATGGGGTTAGCTACCCTCTGTTCTGCTTACATTTTAAGCCACGAAACGTTAAAAGATATTGACAGGACAACAACAAGCAGAGGGGGACTAGGAGGGCATTTCTTTAAAACCTGAGTTTCACACACAGCTGAATGGGGTTTAATTGATAGTTTGATAATAGGGTAAAGTGGTTCTATTCTGTCTACAAACCAAAAAAAACCAGGGGATCAGACCCTGGGATCCAAACAGAGGATAATATTAATATGATACTATACCATTTCCTGGATTAATTTTCACATTTGCGTCAAAATTACACATAACAGAACACCACACTTCCTTAGGCACTCCTCTTCTACCCCTGTAAAGCTGTAGATGTCTTTTCCATACTTGAAATCTAATGTGCCTTAATTTTGGCATCTATTGAGTAGTAATTTTGCTACCTTTATCATTTTTGCCTGGACAATGACTAACAGTCTGCACTTTACAATATTCAACCGACAAGTGGTCTTTCTCGTGTACACACTGTTTTGAACTACTCACAGCTTCACAATTTTGTTTGTTTCATGAGTGGTAAGCCCCTTTGACCTCTCAGTTATAGCAACCTTACAATACACCATAAAAGAAAACAATTGTATTGTAAGTTTTTTAAAAATCAAATGAAAATAGTGATAGGAAACTTAAAGCTGAACAACACAGCATGAAGCAATTTGATCTCCAGAAGCAGTCCTCTCAGTCAGGTAACTCACAAAATTCTTGCTGTCACATCCATTAAGTAATAAAATAAGATCAAGCAGAGAGAACATGCGATGGTGTGAAGATATATACATCTTCTCAATTTTGCTTCTAACAGAGTATATTCCAAGTATGTCAACAGTTTTCCAAGAGCATAAAGCCATCAATGCAGTCAGCCACCTTTCAGTAAGCATATATCAAAGCATATATGTATTCTCATGTAACAGTGATTTCTATACAAATTTATTTTACATGATGAGGCTGCTAGCCCCATTGGCTGTCTTTTCTTATGAGCATTTCACTCTATTCTTTATGCCCCAGTAACTGACCCGAGGATACATATGAGGAGCAAATTAAATATATATACAGTAAACAAAAAACTAAACAATGAGATAGCTAAGGATATGAAGGAATTAATTCATTCAGTCTGTGGAGCTTGAGAAAAATTCTTTTTCAATTCCGTGTTTTAAAAATACTTAGAAATCCTGTTTCTTCTTGAAGCTGTGAGATTGAGCTCTAGTTAAGAAAGATCAGGTATGTACCGAGTGTGTTCTTTGTTAAAATGTGATGATTGTCTACAACAATTAATTTTCAATTTCACATGCTTTCAGTAAAATGAATATTGTGAAAATGATTGAACATAATCAAGTGAAAGTTGAAGAACATATTTCATGATAAATATTTTTGATAAAAAGCTACCATTTTGTTTAAGTATGGATTATTGAGCCACGAGTACAAATCAAAATTATTTTTTGTTGTTAGTAACAAAAAAAATTATGTCCCTGTATTCCCTTTTTACACTAATCTGTATCCCCACACAAAAGGTTTTTTTAAATTTCATTCTACTCATTATTAAGTTGTGAATAGTTGAATATATAATATGTGAAGTGTTAATTTAAATGTTTATGAAGATAAATATGGTCTCAAGTGAGTGATATTATGTGACGGGAAAATAATTCTGCACTGAATGAGTTAAAAACCCAAATAAACTTTAAAACAAAATCTAAAAATTAACACTTTCTCCATTGCACATCCTCTTTATTGAATATTCTAAATGTCATATTCAAGATCACTTCTCAAATTTTCTAAGAACAGCTAATACTGCAATGGTAATACAAGGTCTTAGTTCAGCTAAGGCCAGGGAGGCAATCAGTAACTGATCATACGGTTCGCTTGTCTACCTCTAACTGTATCTGCGCTGCTAGGGCATCAACAAATGCTTCAGAAAGACCAAACCTTTCCCCAATTCGTTTGGCTACTTCCCCAGGTATGACAGTCTGAAAAAACAAACTGCTTGTTAATGACTTAGATTTCTTTTGATAACTGCAAAAATAAATGATTATTTTTCTACAGTTTTAAAAGAACATTTTCTTTCCAATTATGATCCTTACATCTGCATCTGTACTTCCTGATGTGTCTATTGTGCTACCCAAATAAGTAGGTATCCACTTCCTCCAACCACTCTCCCTGCAGCAAGATTGGTTCTTTGCTGTTAGTGTTGAGTTTAAGGAGCTTGGTTTTCTTCATGTTGATATCCAGTCCCAATTTGGCAGATTATTCTTTCACCCTATCAAGTTTCTCTTGCATTTGACTAATGACTATGTGATAAAAGTACCAGATCATCATTTGAATAAACACATCAATTGTCTGCATAGTGACTGCAAGTTTTACCAAAATTGACCTCTGCAACCCCAGAGGTAGAAAACTAACAAGATGAGGCTTTGGAATTGTTGTTTATAATGTTCTATTTAAATTTAAGTTTTTCAAGAAGGCTCTAATTCAAAGGAACATTTTTCCATGTATGCCCAATGTTGTCATTTTATTAAAAAGTTCTTGCTACAATATTTTGTTACATGCTTGATGCAGGTCAAAGAATACTGATGTGGTGTGTTTGCCCTCTTGGAAACCATCAAAAGAATAATTAGGTGTCTTAGAATAGCAGCTTTTATTTGTGTGTTCATGATGCTGAAGGTGTGTGCCTTACAATTGATGACATTCTATAATCTAAGAAATGTGGTAGTTCTCTACTCTATTATTGATCTTACTTAATTCTATATACTTCTTCTTCTTCTCCTTCTTTGTACGATGTCAAACATCAACCTGTATTTTTTTTTAAAAAGCAGCGGTCATCCTGAGGCTGTCGACACTGCCATAGAGCTTGTCTAGTGTTGCCACTGATGATGGCCACATGTGCTTTCTCTGGTCCTCGTATGTTGGGCAGTTTTGCAGCAGATGTTCAGCGGTCATTTTCCCGGTACCACAAGTGCATTCGTCAGTGCCACCTATCTTCAGTTTATTGAATAGGTGGTACCTTAGTCTGTTGTGGCCTGTGCGGAGTCTGAAGACCACGACCTGCTCTCTTCTGTTCAACTGGTAATAGGCATCATTTTTTGTGTAGCCAGTATGTTCTGTTTCCCATTTGGCCATCATGTATCTGGCCCTAATAAGCCTTTTGGACTCTTCGTAGGTCACACTAGAATCTGGTTGTGGTAGTCTTGTACCTTCTTTTGCCAGTCTGTCTGCCTCCTCGTTGCTTTGGATGATACAGTGGATGGAACCGACTGTACCACTACTTTTTTTTTTGGTGCGGACTGCTGGCATAGTTGACAGAGTACTGCTCTTAAATCATTAAGTTCAATATTTTTCTGGCTTTTTAGTGCTGTGACTACGGCCAGGGCATCTGTAAACAGGACTATATGGCTTTCATTGCTTTCGCTTGTCAGCATTGCTTCTACTGCAGCCCTCAGTGCCTCTGCCTGCGAATTTTCCAGTTGCCACTGACAATGTTATTTTTCTACCATTTGGTAGGCTCAGGAATACCCCTGCCCCTCCGTTCTGTGTTGTGTTTGTTACAGAACCGTCGGTGTATGCATGGGTCAAGTCCATGCTTGGGTAGTTTTTCGTTATGTACCTCAGGGGTATGTCTCTTCTTTCTTTTTCAGTCTGGCTGTTCTTGTTTCCAATACCTGGTATATTTTCTACCACCTCCGGAATGATATGCTGCTTCTAGGAAGGTTTGCGTACAGTAGTGATGGGCTTTGGTATTGTTACAGTGTTCATAGGGTCTTCGCTCATCTTTGCTTTGGCTATTTCTGCAAAGTTTTTCCGCTTTAGTTTCCCATTTCCAAATCTATTTAGGATCTGATGCATTGGATGGTCTGTCAGTCTTCTGAGTTTCTCTGCTTGCTGCTGGGCTCTGCAGTCTCTTCTGTCAGTCATGGATTGCAGATTTGTAATCTTTTCAAGTTCTACAATTGGCGTTGACTTCATGCCTCCTGTTATAACTCTCATGGCTTGGTTTTGAAGTTTCCTAATTTTAATTCTATATACAATATAAACATATCGAAGCTACTATCGTAGTATGAGTATACAATAAAGACAACTCCATAATGACGTACAAACTGATCAGTCTCTGCCCACAACTTTGCGAGTTAAATTTTTTAAATATTTTTTTTTAATGACTTTAATTTTAGTCAATTATGATCTGTTGCAGAATCCCTAGAAACCTTTTAATGAACTCTACAGTTCTACAAAACACCATTTGAGAAACTTTGATCTAAAGAATTTTGTACATTACTGCTTTATCCACTGCAAGAATCGGTAGTATAGGTTGTTTCAAATTTGGTGATTAAAAATATGTCAACCAGTTCTACTAACCTTTGAAATGCTGACAGGATAGATTTCACCATTTTTGTGCTCGTACTCAAGAATAAACAATTGTTGGCCAGATTCTGTTGAGAAATAAATACTAATAATTAAGTGCACATTGCAGAGTGGTCTGCCGGGGTCTTTGTGTACGACAAGGACAAGAATGGCACCATTGTCTCACAGAGAGTGTGTTGTAAGAGGCGACTGTGTGACATGGCACAACATTGGCACCACTGCCTCACAGAGAGCGTGTTGTAAGAGGCGACTGTGTGACATGGCACAACATTGGCCTTGGTTTGGTGGTTTGTTTAGAGCAGCATAGATGGCGCCTAACGGGCTGCGGGTCTACTTTGGTCTAGTGTTTGAGTCTATTGAGATGGACTTGCACATCGGTTAACCACCCTCCGTAATCGCTTGTCCCAATGCAGCGGAGTATTAAGCTGCTCAAGCCTAGCCCGCTAAGCAGGAAACCCTTCTCCCAGCTACACCCAGCTCATACCAGAGCTGGGAACTGTACAGGGGCATCTGTAGAAGTACAGGTCGACTAAGAAGTACATCAACAAATATGTAGTTTTTATGAGAATAATATCAGAACTGCACATCTATCAACATGCTACAACTGCTTTCTCCTTTAAATTGATGGGGAACATATAAGCTACAATAGTTACATGCTACCAATTTATTCTGGACTCAATCTTCAGTGATCCTTCTCATTATGCCTCAGCTCTGGTACATGATTTTCACATCTTTATCAAATTCTTTAAGTGGCCTCTTTTTTTGCCTGCCTTCTTGGGCTAATAGCATAGTGGTTCTGGTGATGGCATCATCTGAGGACATGTCCGATAAAATTCCAATGATATACATTTCTTCTTCGTTGCTGCTGCAAAAAATACATGGACAGATCGGACATAAAATGGAATGTCCACTGTGTTACAATACAGTCAAATGACAGTCATAAACCTTCAGTATGAATAGTTATGGTTTCAGGACAGAAAGCTGCTGAATGGTATGTCCACTGCGCAAAATATAGTCTAATCAACCTAAGGTTTCAATATCAAAAGCAATGGTTTCATGACAAGAAGATCGCTGTTAGCAATATGCCTGGTAGGAAGGGTTGTTTTATATTTTATTTTCTGGAAAGGATACTCTTTAACTTCCATATTGGGCAGAGAGATGTTAAAGAAAATTTGGCTTTGTTAATTTTGTAATTAGATATAGATGGACCCAAAAAAGTAGGAAAGTGACTACTGAAGCAGTATGAAGAGTGGTTACTGTGGTCAGGAGGTAAGACACTCACCTCTCAAAGCAATGAACAAACACAGTGGGCGATCACAAATCCAGCAGACTTCAAGCTACTCCTGGTCTCAAGAGAGGTTGAACCAGAGTGCCTGAATACTGAGTTACCTCCAGTTGTCTCGACTTATGTCCTCCCACTAGTCCAAGGTAGCCCGAGACCAGGGAATGAAGTTGATGACCAGTGCAGTTTTTTTCCTCACTATAATCCAAATGTAGTGCAAGTTACATCATCAAGACAAAAGTGTCTTATGATGTCATCATCATCGCTTGCGATGAGCAACTAACACTAACATGATCAGGAGCATTTCAAGAGATCTGCACAACAGGTATGTGCACTAGTGGTGTCCAGTTCCATGTCAGTTGAATACTTATTGCTAACCACATAAACAATGAATCTGTACACTTGTGGTACTATTCCCACATCAGCAGAACACCTGCTGCAGATCTGGAACATAATGAATCTGCACACCTGTGGTACAGGTCCACAATAGCCGCGCCTTTGTGTGTCAAAAATCATCAATGAAAAAAGTGTCATATGGTCGCAACCTGTATTTTTGTTTGAGTTGGCATATGACAATGTTGGAAACCATGAACTGATTGATACCTTTGTTAGAATCATTGGCAAGGAGGTCTAATGCGAATGAGAAAAAAGATTTTCGAGATAGTGAAATAGCCAAATAAAAATAGAAATCATCAAACAGCTTGGACTCGGCATTAACTCATCATTACGGGCCACACCAGCTGGTGTAGGCAATCATTGAATGGTAGTACATTCTGCACGCAATGATGTTTATTAATTATATTATTGTCTGTCTTCTGTATTAAGTTTATTCAACTGACAAAATAATGACATACAGCTGTTAACAAACCTTTTTTGTAGCGTTGCGGAGGGATATATGTTTGAATCTCAGGTTTTTTGGGCCTGCTTGAGCTTGGCCTATAGTGAGACCGGCCATGATGTTGTTGCCTTGCCTTGATTTCTTTGTCATAGTTATCTCTGTCAAGACATAATTCCAAGACAATTAATGAATTATTATTCTTCATCAATGCAGTGATATCTGTGCCTTTTCTGCCTGATACATCTCGTTTTAGAATAGCCCATTTTTCCAGTGAGTTTGTCTTCTTTTCTATCCCTTTTCTCTCATGCAGGCTGTATGAAGGCAGCCTGTTTCCAGGGCTGCCACTTGGAGATAGAATAGGGTCTTGGACAGCTCTGGTTCACTGACCCTGACACAAGCAGGCAACAATGAGTCACTGACTGCTGTAACTTGTTCACTGCATCTTTAGTCCCCACAATTAATTCAAAATTAATAATTTGCAAAGATTAAAACACATGGAGGTACTACTTATTTTTTTCCAAGAGACTTGTGAGCTTTTCATCAATCTTAAATATGGCTAGACACTGGTCTCACCTGAGATCAGGGGACATTTGAAACTTTCTTTCGTTTCTTGATAGAAAATGTCTATGTTTTATTTTGCAAAAAAAGGCACATTAATCAATTACATTTCCAAAATTTTAAAAAAGATGATAATGTGCATAACAGCTTCGTGACTGTTTGTTTTAGCTTTTATCTGCTACTTTGAAGTTATATTTTTATCAAACTGAAACATTAGATATAGTTAAATATAGTTTTAAATAATTTAATACTCCAATAATTACAGATATATGAAAAGTGAACTGCAAACAAACTGATGACAGCAACACTAGTAGTTGGAAGGTGGTTGGGTGGTAGAGTTGCAACTTAAACCAGCATCGCAATTTTGATGAATGGTGGTAATTATAAATGTCCTAACCTGGAGTATGGCTGTACACCAGACAACATAAAACAAGAAAATTAAGGGCTCCAGGTGACAAATGCTCCTTGTTGCAATTAGTGTTAATCTGTTGGCAACCTTCAGACTCGCTTCATGAGTCACCGCAAACTAAAATGTGCACTCACTTAAGTTTTTTTATATTTTACAACATATACAAAAATGATGTCTGTGGTTGAAAAGCGTGTGACTTCACCAAAATAAGGTAAACCTTCATAGATGACACATGCAAGCATCAATAGTGGCGTGAAGCATAAACACCTGTCTATTTCTATAATATTATAATATATCAAATGAAATAACCACTGAAGGATATTAGACTCTCCCACTCATGGATTTTCAAACCTCTTCTCACAGGTGAAAAGAAGGTTGAATTTAAAAGAAAGATCTAAAAACAATAGTCCAATATCCCCATGATACACTAGAAATACACAAATGAATACTAAATAACTAGTTTTCTCTGGAAACTGGGTGAAGATGTTATGCTGTAATTCACTAATTGTTAACTTGTGGATGTTGTATCTAAGGTATTTAAACAATAGTACTAGTACACACAGTGGTCTCAAGGTAAGGTGTTCGCCTAAGGTGCTGAAGGCCGCGGGTTCAAATCACGGCGGAGACCAGAATTTTTTTCATGTGAATCATCCAGTAAATATCTCCCCTGATATCTGAGTGTTCACCTCGTGTTTAGTGGTGCGCATGTTAAAAATCTCTTGGCAGTTGGAAATCGAAAAGAGTAGGCTGCTCGAACAAAATTCAACTTTAAAATGAACACAAATTATTTTATGGATTATAGATGGCGCCTGACAGGCTGCGGGTCAACCTTGTTCTAATTTACGCTTCCACCATCACAAGCAGTCCCAAAAATAAGCGATTGTATATTCCATGGGCTAACAGATAGTGAGATTGACCTGGCAAGTTACTTTTACTAGCAGATTTTCTGCCAAAAAAATATGAAACAAGGGAGTCACACCTCCCTACGACGTCTAACAACATAAGTGGACTGGCGATAGATACTAGATAGATAGACTAGTACACCTCCTATCCTATATATATTGAGAGGTGTAGAATGTGCACTGAAGTATTATATTAATATTTACATATTATTATTATATGACCTCTCTTGCCACTCTTGGTAAGGCAAAATTGATAATAATCCAACACTAGCAACAGCAACATGGTAGTGTAACTATGAGTATCAATACTAATTAATATTAATAATATCAAGGATAGACTACCAGAACATCAATCTGATTCACAATGTGACAATCACAATAAAATGAATCGCAATGAATGAAAATTCACAATAATGATGATCAATGATTCATTGCACTTGGGGTGATTAAAATTAAGATTTTAGTAAGATAGTGATGAAGAATATCCTGTGTAACCTGTCTATTTGATTTCGAATAACGGATTTCATAAATCCGTGAGCCATGTTGATTCTTTGTTTAACCGGCTGCTCATTGGAAGACATGTCTACATCACGACAAATACTCCGACCACAGGTTCCTGGGTCAAATATGTGAATAACAAACTATGATCTGGTATGCTTTTGTTTCGTTGAAAGAGTCGGACTCATCTATTTTTATCTGCCGTAATGTATAATATGGTGGTGCCGTATATCATTATGTTAATTATTACCGTGCGATAAAAAGTTACATTGTGCACTGAATGTTTTCTTGCATTTAGAAACACATTAATTTTGCAGCAGTAATATATAAAAGAACTACAACGATTATTTTCAATTTATGAAATTTTCTTATCATAACAGTCACGCTCACAGTTTAGTACTCAAATGTATAACGCAAATAGAATTTTGTTCGTTCATCGCATAGAATAAGAATAACATCAAAAACTTAACTTAGCGTTTTTATTCTGGTTTAGAAGACTCTGCAGAGTCTGTATACAGCCAGTTACATTTGCATTACCCTGCTCTTAAAGATATATGCATCCAATCTATTCTTAAATGCATTAACTGCCCTGCCTCCACTACCTTCTGTGGCAATGCATTCCAAGTATTCACCACTCTCTAACTAACAAAATATTTCCTAATATCCAATCTGGACCTTTCTATAGTTAATTTGTATCTGTGTCCTCTTTGTGTTCTCGTTGGTGGTTATATTTTGAAAAAAACTTGTTAAAGTCTAATTTAACCGTTCCTGTGATTTTCTCATAAACCTTCGAATTCTTCTCTTTTCTAGACACTGTATGCCAGTTTTTCTGAGTCTTTCTTCATAACTGTAATTCTGGAATCCCACTATCAGTTTTGTCGCTCTTCTTTGTATTCTTTCCAGCATGTTTATATCTCCTCTACGATAAGGACTACACACCTGTACACAGTACTCCAATCTAGGTCTAACTAATGCATTATACAGTTTACAATCACTCCCTTACTCATATGTTTAATATTTCTTGTTATCATACCTAACATTGCATTTGCCTTATTCACTGCCATCTGGATTTGATCACTCACTTTACCTGTGTACTCTATTATAACACCTAGGTCCTTTTCTTTATCTATCATTCTAATATTGTTCTCTGTCATTCTGTAATTATGTTCCATATTGGACCTACCCACGAGGATGGCTGTACATTTATCTTTAATAAACTCCCTTTGCCATTTCACAGACCAGTCTTGAATTTTATCTAAATCCGACCTCAATATACCCACTTCTGCTATAGACGAGACACTCCTACACAGTTTTGTGTCGTCCGCAAATTTTTCAATCATGGATCCGATATCAATGTCCAAATCGTTTATATATATCAAGAAAAATATTGGTCCCAAAACTGAGCCCTGTGGCACTCCACTTTTTACTTGACACCACTCAGAGCACTTCTTATTTATGCCCACCCTCTGCCTTCTTCCCGTTAACCAACTTTCAATCCATCCGGCAACTTCCCCACCTATTTCGTGTAATTTTAACTTTTAAAATAATCTTCGATGAGGTACTCTATCAAAAGCCTTTACAAAATCTAGATAAATAACATCCACTAGCTCCCTTTTATCTTATCATTTAAGAAACCCCATCCATGAATTCCAACATATTTGTTAAGCACGATCTGCCTCTAGTAAATCCATGTTGACTATTTCTGATTAGATTAAACCTGTCTAGATGCCTTACAATGTTTTCTGTGATTATTGACTCTTAACAATTTACAGACTATGCTTGTTAAACTCACCGGTCTATAATTTGTTGGATCTATTTTTTTCCTATTTGAATAAAGGGATCGCTCCTGCATCTTTCCAATCTCTTGGAGCAATCCCTTTTGCAACTAAAATGATTTGCCGGCCACGTAATAAGACTGCCACAACACATCACCTCCGAACAATTAATGCTCTTCAGATACAACAGATTCAAAGTTAAAGTTCACCACACAAAATTTGACTTCATTTATGACATCATAACCTGATGCTGAAAGGCAAAACCGGAAAAGAAGAAGATAGCATAATATATGAAAATTATACGTGCTCCATCAATTGCAATATAATTGAATTATAAATGAGAGGACGAAGCAGGAGTGAGTACAACCAGCGAGCTATGGGAACCATCAATATCTATATTATTCACCATCTTATGAGAGGTACTGAGTACATATAGATCTGGCCATAGTTCAATGATCATGAATGATGGTCTTCTGAGGGACGCTGAGTGATGCCCCTACAATCTCTTGGGGTTACGGGAAAGACAAGACAAGACAAGAAGTAGAAGAAACTGGTTGTATACAGACTCTGAAGAGTCTTCTAACCCAGTATAATGTCGTTAAGTTAAGTTAACACGTTCAGGACGTAGCGAAATTCCCATATTTTGTGCAACGCATTTTCCTTTCATCTGAGATTTTCATATGGCAAAGAATGAAAATGGTGGAGACCATTGCAGTCGGCATTCTATACTGAGATGTAAACTAGTCTCATTTAATTGGAGTCATATCGTTATACAAGTACCTTATAAATGTAAAAGGCAACCTTTAAAGTGTAAAGACTGCTCACGCTAATGAAGTATTAGAGACCTCATTGTACTAGTTCCATTCAGGTTACATCACCACAGCGAAGGCTGACTACAATGGATCTCAAAAGACCACTGTCTCTTGCCTTGGTGATGTACTCTAACAGGGTTCTCACTGCCAATCTGTTAATGTTATCCTCCAATTTATATCGTTGTAATTATTTATCCCTTTCAGCAAAGTATAATGTCTTTTGACATTACCAAAAAATCTTAACCATTGGACAGATTTCATTCAAGAATTCTCTTGGTACTCTCAAATTCTCCAAGATTTTCGTATTTCTCATCCTGTCTTTCCATGAGGTGCTCCATATTCTTCGATATATCCACATTACAAAGGCCTCGTTTCTTCTATCTGCGTTCATACTTCTATGTTGTACTAGCTGTGGTACCCGTCGTTGCTTGGGATATTTATATAAGTATTCACCTTTTAAGGCTCTTTTCCTGCACCCCTCCTAGCATTCACATCCCCATTGTACTCCTCATAATGTCCCCAAGGTGTGGCATTTAACACGATATTTCAAGTTATGGTCATTTGTCTCCCCCCCCCCCCCTTTCTACCAACTCATTCCTCCATCCATCTCTTTCCCAACCCGCCTATCTCTTCGTCCGTTTTCTCCCATCTGAACCCGCCTTGACCCTATACATCTATTCTCATCCTCAAATTATTCATTATCATTCCTCATATCCCTCCATCCATCTCTTTCGCCTCTCAAGCTACCTATCATCCATCTCTTTCCATAACATGTCCCCTCTCCGCCCATCTCCTCACCTCACTCATCAACAACACCCCCCCCCCCCTTCCCCATTCCGTTAATCTCTCTCAATCTTCCAAGACACAAGCGGGTCCTCTGTGTTAAGAGGACACATGACGCGATGCAGAGAGATCTGCAATGGATCTCGCCACGCCAATAGACTTCACATTACACATCAAGCCAAGACAATTAAGTCATGTTGGATACAGTTTATATTTATCTATGCTGCTTTTTAAAGCAAATGTTTTAAGGAGCACACAATTTTCTTTTTCTATAAGGGTTTTTGAGTAGGGTGTGGCTACATGACATGTAGCCGTGGTTACATGTCATAAAAAGTAACTTTGCAAAATTTGAATGAGATCGATGGAACGGTTTTTAATGGTATAACCGACAAACAAATTGACACTCTTTCAACTTTATATGGATATATAATTAGAGGCAAAGGCGTGCGACGAAGTACTTCAGATACCATATGGTACCCACACGAAAAGAAGAGATCTCCTGGATGATACATCATCTAATAACAAGATTCCGTGACCCGGATTCGAACAGACTGCCCACTAGACAATCCGTGTCCGCGATAGAATAAATTGGACCTGAAACTGTGACCCGCACAAGGCTTACCACCACTTGTAGAAGAACGGGTCAATCTAATATCTATATATCTTTCATGTTTTTGACCACTCTGCGCTGGGGGAGATACTCTTACACATGATACATATATCATCCTGTAGCATGTTCTTTGCAGAACGTCGTTCACATTACAATCCGTCTGGAAGAAACTCGATCTCTTGCCAAATCTCCAGTCTGCTCCAGTCATGTCCAATAATTCCTTGACATCTTAGTGCCATCACCTTCATGGTCTGCCTCTGCCTTTCTTGCCCGGCACCATACCATCTATTACTGTTCTGCCACTGTTTGATGCAGCCAAAGTTTGTTTTTCTTCAAATTGGATAGATCCGGAAAAACTATAAGCCCTACTGGAATGATGAGTTGCAGAAAGTGGAAGATGCAGTAACAAATGCTAGGAACATGGCAGAGCGAGAAAAATCCATGGAGGCAAACATCGCCCTCAAAGCCGCAGCGGCGAAGTACAAACACACTCTCAAGCAAACAGCAAGAGAAAGCTGGAAAAATAAAACGGAAAGTCTAAACCTGGACAAAGACGGGAACAAGCTATGGAAGCTAGTCAGAGCCATGAACGACGAAACCCCGTCAAATAAACAAATTACTATCAAGCAGGGCGAGAACTTGATCACAGGTAAGAAAGCCGCAAACGCCTTTGTCGATCACTATGCCAGAGCAAACCACATCGAGGTCCCTGCAGATAAGCATACAGACATTAGCGAAGAGCTAAAGGGACACGAAAACATAAATACGGCTCCCGAAGAGCACATGATGGCCAAACTAACAATGCGCGAAATGGAAGAGGCTACGAGAACGCTAAAGAAAAGGAAATCTCCCGGAAAAGACGGGATAACAAACGAAATGCTGATGGGGCTGGACCAAACAGCGAAGAGGAAACTACTATCAGTCCTGAACCAAAGCTGGAAAAGGGGTATTGTACCCCAGGCGTGGAAAGACGCAATACTGGTACCAGTACCAAAAACAGGAAAGGATAAAACAGATCCAAATGGATACAGGCCCATCAGCCTACTGAGCTGTGTCGGCAAGCTGATGGAACGGATGATGAACACCAGACTGATGTGGCATCTGGAAGAAAAACGAATACTAATTCCACAGCAAGCCTGCTTTAGACAGCACAGATCCACTGAGGACCAGGTCATCCTCATAGCCCAGGAGATAGAAGATGCCTACCAGGCACAGAAACACACAGTAGCTGTTTGGGTGGATCTGGAAAAGGCATTTGACAAAGTCTGGAAGGACGGACTTAGAGTCAAGCTAAAAAGAAGTGATGTCTGTGGGAAGATGTACAAGTGGATCAACCACTACCTCAAACAAAGAACGGCCAGAGTCCAAGTACAAGGGCAGATGAGCAAAAAGGTGACACTCGAGCAGGGAGTACCCCAAGGGGGAGTATTGTCACCCACACTCTTCCTGGTATATATAAACGATATTACAGAGAATATACCAAGAAGAGTCCATAGCTCAATGTTTGCAGACGATCTGGCTATGTGGACCTCTGAAAAGAATCTCACCATAGCAAGAAATCGGATGCAGACGGCCCTAACATCGCTGGAAGAGTGGGCGAACTCATGGCTGGTCAAAATAAACGAGGAGAAAACCACGTGCACAATATTCTCGCTTTCATTAAAACCCCAAAGTACCAAATTAATTCTAAATGGCAAAATCCTGCAGCCAAACGACAACCCAACCTATCTGGGAGTCACATTTGATCGGCGCATGACATGGAAAAGTCAGATTGAGAGAAACCGAATGAAAGCCAGAGAAAGAATGGCAATCATGAGGAAACTTGCTGGCACAAGCTGGGGAGCAGACGAAGGCATACTAAAGAAACTGTACACTGGAAGAGTGAGACCAGTTCTCGAGTATGGCATTGCGGCATGGACAACAGCAGCGAAGGCGAACTTCGATAAAGTTAACAAACTTCAAAACCAAGCCATGAGAATCATAACAGGTGGCATGAAGTCAACGCCAATTGTAGAACTTGAAAAGATTACAAAACTGCAATCCATGACCGATAGAAGAGACTGCAGAGCCCAGCTGCAGTCAGAGAAACTCCGAAGACTGACGGACCACCCAATGTACCAGAGACTAAACAATTTGGGAAATGGGAAACTAAAGCGGAGAAACTTTGCAGAAATAGCCAAAGCAAAGATGCACGAAGATCCCATAAACGCACTAACAACACCAAAACCCATCACTACTGTACGAAAACCTATCTGGAGGCAGGATATATTTCCAGAGGTGGTAGAAAATATACCAGGTATTGCAAACAAAAACTGCCAGACTGAAAAAGAAAGGAGAGACACTACCCTAAGCTTCATAACGAAAAGCTACCCAAGCATGGACTGGACCCATGCATACACCGACGGTTCTGTAACAAACACTACACAGAACGGAGGGGCAGGAGCATTCCTGAACCTACCAAATGGCAGAAAAATAACACTGTCATTCGCTACTGGTAAGTACACAAGCAATTTCAGAGCGGAGGCAGAGGCACTGAGGGCGGCAGTGGAAGAAATGGTGACACACAGTGAAAATGAGAGCCATATAGTCCTGCTGACAGATGCTCTCGTCGTAGTCACAGCGCTAAAAAGCCAGAAAAACACTGAGCTTAATGACTTAAGAGCAGCACTCTGCAAACTGTGCCAGCAGTCCGCACCAAAAAGGGTAGTGGTACAGTGGGTCCCGTCACACTGCAACATCCAAGGCAACGAGGAGGCAGACAGACTGGCAAAAGAAGGTGCAAGACTACCACAAACAGATACCAGAATGACGTACGAAGAGTCAAAACGGCTTATCAAAGCCAGATACATGACCAAATGGGAAACCGAACATACTGGTTACACCAAAAACGATGCCTATTACCAGTTGAACCGAAGAGAGCAGGTAGTTGTCTTCAGACTTCGCACTGACCACAACAGACTGAGGTACCACCTATTCAACAAATTGAAGATAGGGTGTACCGACGAATGCCCGTGCGGTACTGGTAAAATGACCACTGAACATCTGCTACAGAACTGCCCGACATACGAGGATCAGAGAGAGCAGATGTGGCCATTACCAGTGGAACTGCAAGACAAGCTCTATGGCAGTGGCGAGAGCCTCAGGATGACCGCCGCTTTTCTCCAAAAAATAATGGTTACTGTCTGACTGTGTACGCAGAAGAAGAAGAAGAAGGATAGATCCAATGTGGAACATAATTACAAAATGCGCGAGAACAAAATTGGAAAGATAGATAAGGAAAGGGATATAGGGGTTATAATAGAGCATACATGAAAAATGAATGAGCAAGTCCAGGTAGTAGTGAATAAGGCAAATGCAATGTTAAGTGTGATACAAAGAAATATTAAACATAGGAGAAATGAGATGATTGTCAAACTGTATAAAGCATTGGTTAGACCTAGATTGGAGTACTGTGTACAGGTGTGTAGTCCTTTTCGTAGATGAGATATAAACATGATAGAAAGGATACAAAGAAGAGCGACAAAACCGGCCTAAATTGTCTATTAAAGAGAAGAATCCGACGTGACAATACAGGTTTATAAGATAATCACAGGAAAGATTAAATTAGGCTATAACAAGTTTAAACAAAAAATACTACCAACGAGAACAAGAGGGCACATACACAAATTAACTAAAGAAAGGTCCAGATTGGATATTAGGAAATTAATTTTTTAGCCAGAGAGTGGTGAATGCTTGGAATGTATTGCCCCAGCAGATAGGAGAGGCAGAGACAGTTAATGCATTTAAGAATATATTGGATGAGCAAAGCTTTTAGAGCAGGGTAATGCAAATGTAACTCTCTACGGACTCTGATAAGTCTTCTAAACCAGTATAAAAACGTTAAGGTTAAGTTTAGAAGCGATCACTACTACTCTGATACTCAGACTTTCATGTCTTGTAAACTTTTAAAATATATAAATACAAGGAAAACTATTAAAATATATATCTGCAGATGAAAAATGTGTGACAGGGCACCAGAAAGATGGTGAAGCTTCAACATGTATTTTCCCTGTGGCAACATAAAAGTACGAGGCATGAATATTAAATAAAACCATTTAAAAAACGATCTCATCTTTCGAAATGAAGTTTTATATAAAGATATTGAAAAAGTGGGGACTGAGAAGAAATCAAATAAAGAATTTTTGCAACAACTTAGTACAGAAAAAAACTGGCTTATAAATGACACTATAAGGAAGAGGTTCGATTATTTCGGTCATGTAAAGACACAGTGGCTTGGAGAGACAGTTAGTGGAAGACACTGTGCCCGTAAAAAGGGGAAGATGTCGCTCCAGGAGATGGTATTAAGACATTACTGGCAGTTTGAAGATGTTGGTGTGTAAAGCGGGTAGTTTTGCCATAAATCGAGATGTATCCAGCACTGCTGTGAAGGAGACTACGTTCTGGAACGAATGTGTCAGATGACGCATAGTCTGTAAATTGTTAGAGTCAATAATCAAAGAAAACATTGTAATGCATTTAGACAAATTTAATCTAATTATAAATAGTCAGCATGGGTTTACCAGAGGGAGATCATGCTTAACAAATCTATTAGAATTCATGGAGGAAGTTACCAAAATGTTAGATAAAGAGGAGCCAGTGGATGTTATTTATCTGGATTTTGCAAAGGTCTTTGATAGAGTACCTCATCAAAGATTATTTCGAAAGTTAAAATCACACGGAATAGGTGGGGAAGTTGCCAAATGGATTGAAAATTGGTTAACGGGAAGAAGGCAAAGGGTGGGTATAAATAGGAAGTACTCTGAGTGGTGTGAAGTGAAAAGTGGAGTGCCACAGGGCTCGGTTTTGGGACCAATTTTATTCTTGATATATATACATGATTTGGACATAGGTATGGGAACCATTATTGCAAAATTTGCTTATGGCACAAAACTATGCAGTAGTGTCTCATCTAAAGCAGAAGTGGATATATTGAGGTCGGATTTAGATAAAATTCGAGAATGGTCTGTAATCTGGCAAATGGAGTTTAATGTAGATAGATGTACAGTCATGCACATGGGTAGATCCAATATGGAACATAATTACAGAATGGGAGAGAACAATTTAAGAAAGATAGATAAAGAAAGGGACTTAGGGGTTATAATAGATCATACATGTAAAGTGAGGGAGCAAGTTCAGGTAGCAGTAAAAAAGGCAAATGCAATGTTAGGGATGATAAAAAGAAATATTAAACATAGGAGCAAGGAGGTGATAGTCAAACAGTATAAAGCATTAGTTAGACCTAGATTAGAGTACTGTGTACAGGTGTTGAGTCCTTATCAGAGAGGGGATATAGACATGCTGGAGAGAATACAAAAAAGAGCGACGAAGCTGATAGTGGGATTCCAGAATTACAGTTATGAGGAAAGATTAAAAAGAACCGGCCTACAGTGTCTAGAAGAGAGAAGAATTCGTGGTGACTTAATACAGGTGTATAAGATGATAAGAGGAATGGATAAAGTAGACTATAACAAGTTTTTTAAAGTACAACCACCAACAAGGACAAGAGGGCACAGCTACAAGTTGACTAAGGAGAGGGCCAGATTAGATATTAGGAAGTATTTCTTTAGCCAGAGAGTTGTGAATGCTTGGAATGCATTGCCAAGTGAGGTGGTGGAGGCTGGGACGGTCAATGCATTTAAGAACAGATTGGATGCGTACAGCTTCTAGAGCAAGATGATGTAATTGGAACTGGTTGTATACAGACTCTGCAGATTCTTCTAAACCAGTATAAAGACGTTAAGTTAAGTTAGGTCCAGATTAGATATTAGGAAGTATTTTTTTAGCCAGAGTTGTGAATTCTTGGAATGCATTGCCAAGTGAGGTGGTGGAGGCTGGGACGGTTAATGCATTTAAGAATAGATTGGATGCGTACAGCTTCTAGAGCAAGGTGATGTAAATGGAACTGGTTGTATACAGACTCTGCAGATTCTTCTAAACCAGTATAAAGACGTTAAGTTAAGTTAGGTCCAGATTAGATATTAGGAAGTATTTTTTTAGCCAGAGTTGTGAATTCTTGGAATGCATTGCCAAGTGAGGTGGTGGAGGCTGGGACGGTTAATGCATTTAAGAATAGATTGGATGCGTACAGCTTCTAGAGCAAGGTGATGTAAATGGAACTGGTTGTATACAGACTCGGCATAGTCTTCTAAACCAGTATAAAGACGTTAAATTAAGTAAGTTACATGACATTACACCATTTTTCATTAACACAATTGAAAATACGCTGGAGGACGTCAAAAATACCTGGCATAGTTTGAGTCCATGCTGTAGCAACATCCGTTTTGTCCTTGGCTGCGACATTTACATCAGCAACACAGGGAAAGCACAAGTTGTACGTTAGTGACATAACATTATCAGTGAAGACATTGATTTAACACAGAATGGACGAAAAAATCCCACCGGCATTTAATCCATACTCGTCTTCGGACCCATCAATGAATGTACCAGGTAGCCCAAACAAGTCAAACGTCTTACCGCGATAAATTTGCTTGAGATTCTCTTATCTTTGATCTCAGTGACGAGTGAGCTCTGTTGTTTTCTAATTCTACTGTTTATTACTTTACAACTTCGCAACCGCACACTTACACTTTTCTCTAGCAATCCTAGTTAAGAATTAACATGTTTGGTTCGGACTAGGTATACCATTTTGTAGTTACAAATCTAGAACAAGAAAAGCCTAAAGGATAGAGAAGACTACTACTACTAGTACTAGTAGTAGTAGTACTACTACTAGTACTAGTAATAGTGACTAAAGACGTAAAAGTAAAAATAGTGGAGCACACATCTTCGTCTTCAACAAATACACTTCCAAGTGCTCCTGTCCTGCACCATCCAGCCCGGCTCTGTTACATCTTTCCTGTTTCCTTTATCTTTGTCTCGAGCTATCTTCTCCATGTGTGTTTTAGTCAACCTCTACTTCTCTTGCCTCGGAAATTTCAGAGCAGTGGCCGTCTGTCTACACAGCTGGTTTCCATGTTCTAACCACTAACCAGTGCCTTCGCCTTCTCATATTATGTTCAACTGATACATGTCTGGTTCTTTCCAAAAGTTTCACATTAGTGATGTAATAAAATTATTTCAATCCCGTTATTCTACACAGGCACCCATTTATGAAAGTATGCGCCCTTTTTTTATTGTTTTTTGGTCTCAATGTTTTAGTCATAAAATAGAACATACTTTATTAATTTTCTTTGATTTCTATAAGTTCAAGATACATACTCAGATAGTAACAATCTCAGCGATAAATTATTGCCAATGTTGTTGATTGACTAGACTTGACTTACACTTAGTTGGTCTTCATTCTTTTCTTTAATTCATATACCATCCTTGGTTTCCTCTATACATTGAAAGTTTGTCTTGCCTTTTGTATTCTTATTTCTTCAAAATTTTGCATCTCAATATAACAAAACCTAAGTATGGCAATATACAGTGCTAGAATGAAAACAAGAACAAAAACTACATTAATAAAGGCCTTCATCAGGGACAACAAAACAACACAAATATGAGCTAACAAATTGTAGAACAAGAGATTAATATGAACACATAAAGCGTAACTTGCATTCTAAGTATTGGCAAGCTCACTCACAATCCAGTCATTAGCGAATGAGTCCACATGCTGTATCCAGCTAAGTGCCTTTTCATACTCATTTCTATTTTATGTATTAATCTCTTCCTCTGTGATTTGTTTGCTCATATTTGTGTTGTTTTGTTGTCCGAGATGACCTTTAGGTCATAACAAAGGCTTTGTTTTTGTCATAGCATGGTATCTGACCATACTAATGTTTTTTACACTTAAATTTAATCCACGGTGATGCCACAACCTTGCCTTATTTTAATGGAAAAAAATAAATAATGTTATTGATTCGCAATACAAGAAATATTATGTCATTGTATTCATTACATAGTACATATTCTCACATTTGCAACAACAAATGCAAAGACCGCTACATCTGTTAGTCATATAGTTTGCCCAAATGGCTAAATGGTTTGTTGGAAGGAACAGCGCATAACGGATGAGAATAGGACCATTTCTACACTGGAAACATGGTGTAAAAAGTGATGGACAGTGCAGTTCAACTACTAGAGTAGAAGAAGCTTTAACTCATGAAACTGCACCCCTTACCATCACCCAAGCAAAAGCTTTCTTTGTATGTTGAGCACTCTTCTGCATTTGAAAGAAAGGTCTAGAAGCAATCATAATTTTTTTTTTTACATTACAGCAGTGGCTGCTTGTTGTTTTAAAAATAAATTCACTGATGTTTGACATAATTTATTTTTACAATGGCAGTAAGATTGCCAAGGAGTGGATGTGGAGTGGTTTGTATGTTGGTCTTCTGACCACAAAGACGTGCATTGAAAACCTCAGTAAGACATGTTTTTTCCTATAGGAGGTAAAACAATCCTCCAGGTGGACCCAAGCAATGCGAATAAATATAGTAGTGATAGTAAGGTTGCTACTGTTATTGCTACTGTTATTGCTACTGTCAAGATGGCGTCGGGCATGGCCGCAGTCGATTTCCCTCTTGATAAAAACGGTGTTTTGTTTGTGTTTTCTATGATAACTCTCGGACTATTAACGTGATTCCTGGATATAAATGTGAATTAAGCATACTAATGTGAAAGAAGTGATGCAACGAAGTATATAACAGTACATTTTTAGCTGTGAAAGGTAGACTTAATGTGTACAGTTTTGACGGGACAAAGCGTGGTCGAAACTTGACCCGGTGAAAATCTAGTGTCGCTCCGTGCTGTAACGTGACCCAGATAACGAAGCATGAACACAGAAACAAAGGAGGTCATCCTGACCCTGTCAAATAGACGGTACTTCAGAAAGGAGCTCATCGCGCTTCGTTCAGCACACTACGTCCCTTCAAACTCAGATCGACATCTGTTGCGTGTGCTGAGAATACACTTAACCAAGGAGGCATCGGAACTCACAAGTAAACAATCAACAGTAAACCATACTGTCTGCATCCGAACCCTTCACTAGAAGTCTTGACAATGTCTTGCCTCTAGAACATGTTGAGTCCGGACGAGAGAGTGAGGAAGATCCTGCGCACATCTCCCTCACTATAAACACATTGCGCAACTCACGACATCACACCCTGATTAGCAACTCGCAACTGCCTGGGCCCCCAAACTGCAGCGGCGGGACAGGCAAAAAATGATCATGAAAACTACCCATCACGCTTGCAACAGGGAATGTCCGTACGCTACTGGACAACGCCAAAGCAAACAGACCCGAACGACGGCCAGCACTGATCGCCAGGGAACTGGCTAGATACAACATCTGCATAGCTACCCTGAGCGAGACATGACTGGCAGAGGAAGGGCAGATCACAGAAAAAGGCGCTGGTTATACTTTCTTCTGGAGCGGCCGCAGCAAAGAAGAACGCCGTGAAGCTGGAGTTGGCTTTGCCATCAAGACCAACATGGTCGACAAGCTCACAAGCATGCCCAGAGAAATTAATGACCGCCTGATTACACTGCGTCTCCCGCTAATAGGAGGGCGCCATGCAACACTTATCAGTGCATACGCACCCACAATGACAAATCCTCAGGAAACAAAAGATAAGTTTTATGAGGACCTTGAGGCGCTCATCGCTTTAGTCCCCAAATCTGATAAACTGGTCATCCTCGGTGATTTTAATGCTATGGTTGGCACAGATCATACAGCCTGGAGGGGGCCATTGGCAGACATGGTATCGGAAAATGCAATTGTAACGGACTGCTCCTTCTGAGGACATGTGCCGCAAATGAGCTACTCATTACAAACACAGCTTTCCGACTTCCTGTCCAAAATAGAACCACATGGATGCACCCAAGGTCCCGCCACTGGCACCTCATTGACTACATCATCATCAGACGTAGGGATCGAGCGGATGCTATGGTAACGAAGAGCATGTGTGGTGCAGAATGCTGGACCGACCATCGACTTGTCATTGCCAAGCTAAACTTCAAGATCCAGCCCAAAATGCGCCACCAGGGAAAGAAACCACAGAGGAGGCTAAATGTCTCTCAGCTGAAATACGAACCCACGAGAGATGGCTTCCAGGAAGAGCTTGAGGGCAGACTATCTGAGCTTCGTTTTGAAAAGAATGACATCGAAGAGAACTGGGCATCATTGAGAAACACTCTACGATACAGCTGTTAAACACATTGGCCCACTCACACGCAAGCATAAGGACTGGTTTGATGAGAACAATCTGGAAATACAGGGCCTTTTCAATGCAAAACATGAAGCGCACTGGGAATACCAGAGGGACACACCATCTCCGGCAGCAAAAGCTGCCTTCAATACTGCTCGCAAAGCTGTCCAGACCAGACTTAGAGAGATGCAAGACTCCTGGCTCAGCAAAAGAGCTGACGAAATTGAGATGTTCGCCGAGCGCCATGACACCAAGCGGTTTTACGAGGCACTGAAAGCTCTCTATGGCCCGCAGCCCTCTAGTAATACTCCAGTTCGCAGTGCGGATGGGGCACTGCTAACAGATAAGGTTCAGATTCTAGACAGATGGGCAGACCACTTCTGCAAAATACTAAACCACCTATCGTCCATAAATTAAATGAAGAGGCCATCCGGCGAATGATACAGGTATAACTGAACCTGGCGTTGGATGAAGTCATCACTGAGGATGAAGTCGACAGGGCAATCAGTTCACTATCTATAGGAAAAGCTCCAGGTGCTGATGCAATACCAGGAGAGGTATATAACACAGCTGGCCCATCCCTCACCAGAAGGATCACTGAACTCTTCTGCCACATCTGGGCTGAAGGAAAAATTCAGCAGGAGCTAAAGGACGCCTCAATCGTTCACCTGTATAAAAGAAAAGGCAACTGTCAGGAATGCGACAATCATCGTGAAATATCGCTACTCTCTGTAGCAGGCAAGATCCTAGCGCGCTTACTGCTAAACAGGCTCAACAAACACCTCGAACAAAGCCACCACCTCCCAGAAAGCCAATATGGATTCAGAGCCGGAAGAGGAACAGTGGACATGATTTTTGCCGCTCGCCAAGTACAAGAGAAGTGTCGGGAACAAAATCAGGCCTTGTACACCACATTTATTGATTTGACAAAGGCATTTGATACAGTAAACAGAGGAGGGCTGTGGATGATAATGTCCAAGTTTGGCTGCCCCAACAAGTTCATAACCATGGTGAAACAGCAACACGAAGGCATGTGTGCTCGTGTACTGGACAGCGGTGCAATCTCTAAAACGTTTCTAGTATCAAACGAAGTAAAACAAGGATGTGTACTCGCCCTGACTTTGTTCAGCATGATGTTCGCGGCCATGATGACAGACACTTTCAGATCACTGGAGCTTGGAATACCCATAAAGTACCGCACCGATGGAAAGTTACTGAAGTCCAAAACCAAAGTGGCTGGCAACATAATCAGGAAACTTGTATTTGCTGACGACTGCGCTCTAATGAGCAACTCAGAACTGAACATGCAGATTGGAATGGAGCGGTTTTCTGACCGCATGCGAAAATTTTGGCCTGACCATAATTACAAAAAAAACAGGTCATGTACCAACCAGCACCAGGCATGCCGTACACAAAACCAGAGACTACAGTTAGCGGGCAGACGCTGAATGCCGTAGACAAATTCACATATCTGGGCAGCACACTGTCGAGATCTGTCAGCCTAGACGATGAGGTGGCAAGCAGAATAGCAAAGGCCAGCACAGCCTTTGGTAGAATGCACTCGATGGTCTGGGCACGTCGTGGCATCAGCATCAAGACTAAACTCAGTCTACCGTGCAACCATCATTCCAACCCTACTATACGCTTGCGAAAGCTGGACTGTATACTCTGGACATGCAAGAAGGTTAAACCACTTCCACGCAGGTTGCCTGAGGCGAATATTCCACATCCGATGGCAAGATCGTGTCATTGACATCGAGGTTCTCTTGAGGCCTAACATGCCCAGCATCCATGCACTGCTAGAAAAAGCACGACTAGAATGGGCCGGACACCTCGTCCGTATGTCAGACGAGCGGCTCCCAAAGAAGCTTCTCTACGGCGAGCTGAGAGAGGGATGCGCGAGAGAGGGCGCCCAAAGAAACGTTTTAAAGACGGTCTGAAGGACTCACTGAAAAGTTGCCAGATAGACATCGACACCTGGGAATGTCTTGGGCAAAACAGATCTGACTGGAGAAGCGCAGTCAAATCGGGTGTAGGTACCGGCGAAGACGACCGTGTTGTGAAAGCCCAGAGCAGATGCGAGACCCGGAAATCCCGAACAGCGGGAACACTATCACCTTCTACAAACCTCGTGTGCCTGATATGTAGCAGATGTTTTCGTGCCCGCATTGGCCTGTTCAGTCACATGTGCACCCACACCCAACAGGGAAATCTGTGACAAGGATGATGTCGGCGGTCCTCATCGACAACAATGGAAAGCTATTATTATTACTGTTATTTCACACTTTTATTACAATTTGGACAATTATATTTTCAGTTACAACGGGGCCTGCTGGGGCTATTATGTCCCCTTATCTCAACTTTGATCCAGCTTACCTCGGACCGGTAAGTATTTATTAAAATATCAACAATTTTGTTATCCAGTATCAGTGATAACATTAAGTTTCTTGCTATTACCTAAGAAAGAACCAGTCAGTCATACCTGAAGTTTGAAGCTGCAACTATTGGAAAAGATTATGTGCAATTATAAATTTGGTTTCTTCTCTGTCCTGAAGAAGAAGAAGACAATATCTGCACCTTTCTGCTCGACAAGGCAGATTTTAATATGGCATATTTTTGTGAGCGGGTTTGACTTCTTTTTTTTATCACTATTCTCCCAGCCAGGCTGCACAAATGCAGTCTGTTTCTGGGGCCGCTACTTGGAGGTGGAATAGGTCTTGGACAGCTCTGGTATACTGGCCCTGGTGCTAATAGCCAGCTGTGAATTACTAACTTTTGTCACTGTGCTCCATATTTTGTTTTGAGTAAACCAGTCAATATACTGTTATTTCTTCAATGGAGTCAGTGTGGCTGAGGGAAGCCAAGACGATCTAAAAAAAATTGAGCGAACGTGTCCAAACTTGGTATTCGAAACACAAATTGAAAGAGTTTCTCAGTAAAATCAGAAGTTGTACAGATATTTTTTGAACACCCTGTATATTACTTTTACAACTTAAATCCTGACCAGTGAAGATATAAGGAGATGTGACATTTAATGTACAATTATATTGAGTACTTCAAAATATTAAATTCATCACATCGTTTTACACCTTCACTGGGTAAATTACAAATATATTTCAACAGTCAACACTGAAGATTTTCTGCCCGTATGTTAACAGGGTCTGAAACGGGAGAAAAGTATAGCAACACTGTAACCTGTTAGTTGAAAATGGAGAGAAACAATAAGGTAAAAGAAAGACAAAAAGATCTCAGGTCTGACCTGACCAGACACCTTAAATTAGAAGTGAAGCGACTAAGTGAAAGATTATTTTAATTGCCAGTCCAAACTGATTGTATGCTTATCTTCTTTAAACAGGGTGCTGCAGACTCACAGTTTATTTTTCCAGAAGGGGCATCAAGGACCCGAGGACGTCTTGAACTATCATTTTCCCAGATAGGCGGTTCTATTTTTGTAGGCAAGTAACATGCAGAAGGTGTATGCAAAATATATTTAGCAAAGGACTGACTACAGTAACGACAAATGTTTGAAAGAAGACATTTCACAATTTTAATGAACACATTTCAAAGTTTGAGCGGGGACGGCATGGGCTAGTGGTTAAGTGACACAATTCACTATCCGAAAGTGCTGGATCCGCTCCCGAATTACAGCACCGGCCGGCCGTTACCCCGGGAAAGCAAATCCTTCGAAAATGCAGGAGGAATCGGACACTTACATAAAATACATGCCGAAGTCGGATACGCTGGGCCGACAGGCACAAAATAAAAACATAGTACAACACACATCGAATAGAGAAGTAAGGCGAATAAAATAAAAATAAAAAATAAAAAATAAGCAAAGGCATATCAAAGTTTTGACAAAGGCATTTCAAAGTTTGAATGAAGATATTTCAATATTTAATAGAAAAGAATTTTGAGGAAAGCTGGCGGTAGACACCGATCAACGCAAATAAATTTCAAAAAAAATTTGCATTCGCTTTTTTTTTCTATTCACCTAGGCGGTGTGCATTGCGCTATGTTTTTATTTTGTGCCTGTCGGCCAAGTGCATCTGATTTCGGCATGCATTTTATGTGAGGGTCTGCTTCCTACTGCATTTTCTAATGGTTGCTTTCCCGGAGTAACGGCCGGTGCTGTGTTGGGGAGCAAACCCAGCACCTTCGAGTTGTGAGCTGTGTCACTTAACCACTAGCGCACAGTCCCCATGCAAATAAATTGAGAAAGACCACTGAGACTCAGAACATGGGCTTATCAGGGTGAAGACAGATTAGAAGTTGGAAGGAACTGCCAGTTGGTAGAGGTTTCTGGATTGAAATCTGTAATGAGTAATCATGGTAATTATTCTGACATATCAAGTGTCTAATGCTAAGTAGCCAAGTGTTGTTTACATTCCATTTGAGTCTTTTGCCTTGGAGTACCATGTTTGAGACAAAGGGCTTTGCTGAAGCCATCTCCATCTCATTGGTGGATGCTATAAGTTGTAGGCCCACTTTTCATGTCCATCTGTTGTCAGGCATGCTCACCATATGCTCAGCCCATCTACATTTTCTTAACGCAGTATCTACATTTTTAAAGGTGGTTTGGGGCCTAATTTCTATGTTGTAAATTTGGTCCTACAGAGAGACTGGGAATGTTTTTCTGTCTATTTCCCTTTGAGTAACTCAAAGCTACTCTGCATGCCTTTCATAGGTTCCATATCCCACAGCCATATACCATATCTAGAATAACTATGTTGTTGAAGGTGTGAGCTCTTGCTTCGTCCTTTCTCATCTGCGGAAGTATAGATTTGATTGAGGTTGGGCCATCCTGCTGTCATCATTTCATGGAATCTCACGATTTATTATGTGGGAGCTCATAGTTTCTTGGTCCTGGTAAATTTACGAATTCACATTTTCTATATAGATAAATGGTAGAAACCAAGGCATGTGCTGGAAGATCATTACCTTTTAATCAATCAGTCAAAAGCTGTTGGCTCGTCAAGGAGCATAGACCCTCTTCAAATGCATGTCACCATATCAAGTTTTCCTGTCTCGAGTCATCCATTTCAGCTCTGTCCACATTTTTCTTATTGCTTTTATTTCCGTTGCAAGTTCTTTTCTCCTTGAGTGTTTAGGTCTACCTTTACTTCTCTTGCCTTGTGTATTCCAAAACAGAGACTATCTTGAAATACTATCAGCTGTTTTTTGCAATGTGTGTCTTATCCAACATTTGTGCTTTCTACCCATGTCAAGTTTCACTGGTATCTGACCAGTTCTTTCCTAGTTCTACAATTAGTACTTCATCATACCACTTTGATTCCACAATTCTGCACAGTCACCAGTTGATCAAAGTTTGAACCTTTTTCATTGCAGTCTTCGTTGTTCCCTACATTAACACAGCCATACAGTAGGACTGACTTTACACAGGAGTAGAAGATTTATATTTTTGGGGTGGACTTAATTTCTTTTGATTTCTATAAATTCCCTGCCACAATGAAAGCTCCTCAAGTCTTTTGTATACTTAATTTGATATCTCTGTATCTGTATATACTTCCATTTGATATCTCTGTATATCAGTTCAGTTCATCCCATAACCCATCAGGTCGTTGGGGCACACTTGAAGACACTCACTATCCCACGCCATCTCTCTCTGTCCCCTGCTGCCAGTCGTGCCTCACCGGAACGAAGGTTTCACCACCTAGTGATGTTGTCTGCTTATCTCTTCCTTGGACGTCCCCATCCTCTCTTTCCTGGTTCAGAACCATACAGTATCGAATTTGTAATTCCGTTGGACCTCGTGACGTGCCCATACCAAGACATCTTTCACCTTTTAATAGCTGTAAACAGATTACCAAAAGGCCCAATTGCGCTTTCCACTCTTCATCTTGTTTCTACGTTCGTGACATGATCCTTATATATAACATTCAAGAGTCTTCTAAAGCACCTCATTTTCATTGCATGTATTCTGCACTGGATATCCGCAGTAATGATCCAAGTATCTGTATATGCTTCCAGGTAATTTGATATCTTTGTATCTGTATAGGCTTCCAGATAATTTGATATCTATATATCTGAATATGCTTCCAGATAATTTGCACTTGTGGATCTCAGGTTCTCTCTTTTTTTTTTTCTTCTTTTGTCAAATGGAATAGGACCAATCTACTCTCCTATGCATGTTATATAAAACAGAAGAGAGTAGTATTTATCATCTGGACATTGATCCTCATACACATACATGCAAAACAAGCACATTACATACAGAATCAGAATGAAAAATCCAAGCAAGAAAGATGAAATGCTTGTGACAAATCCTTGGATATGAATATAAGAATTGTATCTTGAATGTCAATATTTTTCTTCTTGGCTCATCAGCCTATTGGACGAAGCATAGGTATAACATTCCATCTGCCTTAGCCAACCAGTTTTTAGGAAAGCCTGATTACAGTCATTAGCAGTGGGGTCGAAGATGCGGCCGATGAAAGGGCTGACAGCAGCCAGCAACTCATAGCTGGCTGCTTGCATCATGGTCAATTAATCATATCTGACCAAGACCCTTTTCAGAATTCAAGTGGCAGCCTTGTAAACAGTCTACCCCTTGCAGCCTGACTGAGAAAATAGGGAGCAAAGAAGGAATGCAATTCCGGTAGTAAAAAAGACTTTTGAAACTCGATGTGGATGGTCAAAAGTCACAGATATTGTAGCCTCGCATATAGATATTGCAGTGAGCTTTCATAGCAATGGTTTTTACATAATGAAGTTGCCAGCTGCATGTACAACCCTCTTTAGTGCTTTTTATGACATACAAGAAAGGAAACAGTGGACCTATTTTGTTTGCTCCAGGAACCACTCAGGTGAAATGTCAGTATATGAAATAAATGCAATACAGACTATCAGACCATTTTAAAAACCTAATGACAGTTGTAGAACCACACAAACTCAAATGTTATGGTCATGTTTAAAGACAGAATGGCTTGCCCAACTTAAGGGAACAGTCTCAGTACAAGAGAGAAAGGAAGACTTAAAATAAATTAGATAGATTGATAGCATTCATAAATGGACAGGAAAGCCTTTATAGAAACTATACTGGATAGATTTGCATCCCAAAGTGATGAACAGAGATGGTGGATGATCAAATCTTGCAAGTTTGGATTGGCTTCGTTTGTTCTCAATCTCCCGCTACCAAACCCTGAAAGGGCTTAAGTAGCAGAATGTAGTCCAGAGAACGGAATACGTTGTCTTGTAGTTTACAGCTTGACTGCGATATTTGCACCTTTCAGTCCAACACATCCGACTTCAGCAATCATTTTTTTAGTACCAGGTTAGCATTCCCTCTTCGATCCCTTCTCCTTAGCCAGTCTGCCCTGCTGCAGCCTGTTATCCAGGATCACCGCGTGGAGGTGAAAAAGGGTCTTGGCAGCTCTGGTTCGCTGGCCCTGACGCTAGCAGTCAGCTATGGGTCGGTGACCACTGCAGCTCATGTGCTGCTCCAAATCTTGCAAGTTTTAAAGTGACCCCTGGTCTCACAGGAGGTGGAACCAGAGGGCCTGCATCCTGAGTCGTCTTGACTTATGTCTTGTCACTGGCCCAAGGTAACTCAGGACCAGAGATTGAGGTTGTTGACAATCACAGTTTCCTAATCCAAATAGAGCGCAAGTTACATCATCAAGACAAAACTGTCTGTTGATATCATCATCATCGCGTGTGATGGGCAGCTACAAAACTGGATAGATAGAAGTGGAAAAAGACAATTTATAGTACAAGTAAGATGTGTTGCTCTAAGGACAGCGAATGGTGTATGGACTGATGATTCATGTAGCCTGCTGGTTGTATACACTCCTGCTCTATTATCCCAGATCCCCCTCTATGTTGGACCCATGTCTAATTTCAAAATTGTATAATCTGGGGATTTATGGTTTATTCATTTCTGTGTCATTAACCAAAAAGAGGTAGACAGTGTAAATAACCAAGAAGAGGCAAACAGTGTCAATAACCAAGAAGAGACAGACAGTGTCAATAACCAAGAAGAGCCAAACAGTGTCAATAACCAAGAAGAGGTAGACAGTGTCAATAACCAAGAAGAGGCAGACAGTGTCAATAACTAAGAAGAGACAGACAGTGTCAATAACCAAGAAGAGGTAGACAGTGTTAATAACCAAGAAGAGGCAGACAGTGTCAATAACCAAGAAGAGGCAGACAGTGTCAATAACTAAGAAGAGACAGACAGTGTCAATAACCGAAGACAGATGTGTTGGACCGAAAGGTGCAAATATCACAGTCAAGCTGTTAACTAGCGACACTACGCATTCCATTCTCCGGACAACATCCTGCTACTTGCAAAGCTATTCAGGGTTTGGTAGCAGGAGATTGAAAACGAACGCAGAAGAAGAAGAAGAAAATTATATATATATATATATATAAATATATATTGATGTTTGTGTTTGTACAAATCTGTAATTTTTCTACATGATTAATGTATTTTATTGTTATTATAGGAGCAGCAGTTGGAGGCTTAAATGGATTCTATTCAGGTCTGAAGGATGTCCAGGCACGACAGCTTGTTGGAGCCAACAGAAGAACACAGTAAGCTCAAATTTTGAAATAAATATTTGATTGGACTACTCTTTGGGTTTGGTGTTTACCAATTGAATATGTCCTAAGTATGTGCTTAATGAGCAATGAGGTCTTGGCCCTGAGTAACATTGTGATAAAGATTTTCCTTCATTGAGTTTATAGGCCACCAAAATGTGTTAAATTGAATAGCGATATTGTTGCAGATATCTGTCTATCAGCACCAAACATGGCGCAAAAGGCAGAACTGCATGCTCTCCAGGTAAATCGGTCTGATCATACTCGTAATTATTCTTGTATATTGTTGAGACCCATCATGGTGGCCTCTCTAGTGATTAACCTGCTTAGTGTCTCTCTTGGCCTGTCCCTCTTTCTGGTGCCACTTGGTCTCCACATAATCACTTGAACTTGAAGTCTGTTACTGTTCATTCTAAGGACATGTTTAATGTACACCCAATGCTTTTTCCTTATGATAGTAGAAACATATTACTTTGATCTTTAATTTTATTTGTTTGTCTCTTTAAAATTTTTTCAGCCAATGTTTAATTTTTTTGCTGAGACATTTATTTTCAAATGCATTGCATTCAGCTTATTTTAAGAGTATTGGGCATTTTTTCAGCTTTCACATCTAAATGTAAATATAGATATTGTCTTGTAGTTGAACAGCCTTAGTTTGATGTTATTTGCTCAGCTTTATTGATTTCTAGATACTTGTTAATTGGTTAAAAATGCAAATGAGACCAAGGTGATTCGAGAGATGATTTCACTAGCTGTGTTTCCATCCTGTTATATTTTGCTGCTTAAGTAGGTGAAGATATTTTTTCTTCTGTAATGTTTTTCTGTTCAGTTTGATATCAGCGACTTTGTGAGATTCATGATTTTTTATTTCAAAGCATTTATCTACATTCCTATCTATTCAGTTAGTTGACAGAATCTGTCAATCTTTTCCTGCATCACCTCAACACTTGTACTTAGAAGAGCCAAGTCATCTGCGAAGGCAAGATCTTCACATCCGTTCATTTTATACCTAAATGTTTGTTGTGGGCTTAGTTACCCAGTCTATGGCTATACAACAATTTTTGTTGTTGTTGCTTTCGCCTTATTTCTATTCCCCAAGGTGGTGTGCAATGCGGTTTTTATTTTGCACCTGTCGGCCCAGTGCATCCAACTTCGGCATGCATTTTATGTAAGGGTCTGCTTCCTCCTGCATATTCCCCGGGTAACGGTCAGTGCTGTGATTGGGATCGAACGCAGCACCTTCGAGTTGTGCGCCATGTCACTTAACCACTAGCACATGCCGTCCTCTCTACTAAATAAAAGTGATGGCATAATGCAGCCATGCTTTACTCCTGTTTTTATATGGAACCATACAGATTTATCAGCAGAAGTCCTCACACAGCATTGTGCTAAAGTGTAGAGTGTATTTATGACATTAATATATTTCGATGGAAAGCAATAGTTAAAGATTTTCCAAAGTGATGTGCGGGGAAGATTAAAATGCCTTTTGAAAATCGATTAAGTTGATGACAAGTGGATATTGCATTTCCAGAGGCTCTTCTAAAATTATCCTAGGGTGAAGGGAGAGGAGACTGACATCTGGTCAGGCAAAAAATACTAATCAGACAATGATCAGGTAAACATACTGACCAAGACCCCACCTCACTTCCATGCAGTTCTCCCTGGGAACAAACTGTCTGTGTAGTAGTGAGCATCACGCAGATGAAGCCAATCATAGAACTACCTGGAGGACCCCTATCCACCTTCGTCAGCCTGTTGGGGATGTGAGAAAAGTTACTGCAACCCGCCACTTAACGCCCTTTTCAGTGTGCATAAAAGCGTAAATTATACTAAGGGTAAAGATTTTATAAACGAATGATCGTTTTGCTCTAAAACCAGCATGTTCCCCTTTGAGTTGTTCATTCACTGTTATGTGAGTCTTTTTAATATCATTCTACATAACATACTGGAGCCGCGTAGCGCAGTGGTTTCGCATCTGAGTGGTCCTGGGTTCATTCCCCAGTTGAGGCGGAAATGTTCTTTTCAGACCGCAATGGCTCCCGGGTCGACCCAGCCTTAAGTTGGGTACCGGTTCAGTTCGGGAAGTAAAAGTGGCGAAGGAGAGGAGATGGCTACCACCCTCATATAGCCGGGCCTTTGAAATGTGAGATCGCTAACACCTCACACCCCACGGCAGTAATGCTATGGGTTACTTTACTTTACTACATAACACTTTTCTTGGTATTCTGACAATAAGGCTGCCTTTCCATGCTGGTATGACAGTCATATACGGATATAGCCCATTTGGGCCAAAAATCTCCTGGGGACCCTGCGCTTGGCAATAATAATTAAAAGAAAGAAAATGCTGGCTTCAAACCACATGCTGCCTTACAGACAGTCTGATTACAGCCAAAGGTTTTGGAGAGTTGACCTGAATAGAAAAACTTGCTGACATGTGCTGTGCTCTGTCGAAATGTTCAGATTACAACCCAAATATCAAATTCTGGACAACATTTACATAAAATACACTGTAGTAGTGAAAAGAAATGTAGGATATTGTATAAGGAAATAATGTTGGATATTATTTTAGAAAACAAATGTTGGTTATTACAAAAATATTTGATTGTATTTTATCTTTCTGTTTAGGTTATTAAACTTTATAACAAAAGGGGGAGCATCTACAGCCCAGACACTTGGAGTTGTAGGTGTGTATTGTAGCATGTACACTACATAGTGACTGTAGGGCCAAGTAACTTCTTATTTCTCAGCCCTATCAATCCTCAGCAATGGAACGATCATTTAAAAAACAAACTGTCTGGTTGTTCCACATTGTCAGCTAAAGGATAACACTTGAATGACTGGTTTGTTTAGTCCTCTGTCTTCCTCATTTGATCTATTGGTCATTTCTGTCAGCGAGTCACATGTTGTATTATTACTCTCATTTTGTGTAAATTTTGTTACTGTGTTGAAGAGAAGTCTGGAAGTTCTTTGTCAGGTGCCAATCAGTCTGTAATTCTGGTATTCAGATAGGCAAAGGACGTGCCTGATACCAATTGGCCAAAAATTGTTTAAACTCAATGCAGCCTTTGTCCTGTGGGAATCAAGGGTCTTACAGACCATCTCACTGGACGTCCATGTGGGTGCTTAATGTTGTGGGTCAGCAGGACCTCACATTTAGTGACCCCATCTGTTATAGGCACGCCCACCACATGCCCTGCCCATCTGTTGTAGGCACGCCCACCATATGCCCTGCCCATCTGTTTTAGGCACGCCCACCACATGCCCTGTCCATCTGTTGTAGGCACGCCCACCACATGCCCTGCCCATCTGTTGTAGGCACGTCCGCCACATGCCCTGCCCATCTGTATTTTATTTTAACAATCAATGACATAGATGTCATTGTTTTTGTTATTTTGTTGAAGAGAAGTCTTGAAGTATCATTAACACTCAGGTGTCAATGTTTTTGTCATTTTGTTGCTATCAGTTGTCAATGTTTGTTATTTTGTTGCAATCTGGTGTCAATGTGTGTGTTATTTTGTTGCAGTCAGGTGTTAATATTCATGTTTATTTTGTTGAAGAGAAGTCTAGAAGTTTTATTAACACTATCAGATGTCAATGTATGTGTTATTTTGTTGCTATCAGATGTAAATGGTTTTGTTATTTTGTTGCAGTAATGTGTTTGTGATTTTGTTGAGAAGTTTGGATGTTTTATTAACACTATCAGGTGTCAATGTTTTTGGAGAGAAGTCTGAAACAGTTTCAGGTTTAAAAGTTATTGCTATTTTGCTACTATTTGGTGTAAATGTTTTTGTTTGTAAAGAAAAGTCTGGATTTTTATTAATCTTATCTGATGTCAATATTTTTCCAGCACTTATGTACAGTGTTTTTGGAGTTGTCTTATCTTTGTCCCGCGGTGTGGATGATGAAGTCAATACCATTACAGCAGGCACAGCCACAGGGATGTTGTACAAGTCATCAGGTCAGTGAAGTAGTTGTGAAGCTGTTATCTCAGAAGTTAACCCTTCTAGTGCAGAAGACTCCAATTGACAGGGCTGTGCAGGTGAAATGTACTGACTAACATCCAGTCTCATGTCCTCGGTGTGCTCCAGGAAACAGATTGTGTTACAGTAAATTGACCATCAATATGGGAATTGATACTGTGATCCCCATAGTTTTGAGCATGCTGAGAAACCTTGCATTGTACTACAGCCTGGCACAAACTTACCAGCTCACTGGAATCTCACCAAAACCCTAAAAGGTGACAAATGGAGAGAACCAAAACCGTGTTACATACGACCGTAGACCAGGTGACGGACAAGGCGGCAGCAGACCTAATAACTAGAACTTTGTCAGTAAGTAAGATGCAAGTTTCAAGA
Organism: Ariolimax columbianus; assembly: GCA_036924085.1. Taxonomy (NCBI): domain Eukaryota; kingdom Metazoa; phylum Mollusca; class Gastropoda; order Stylommatophora; family Arionidae; genus Ariolimax; species Ariolimax columbianus. The sequence goes on from JAVGWX010000002.1 coordinate 9,777,270, forward strand.
GACAGAATTAAAGAAGTAAGACCACAGATCAGAGCTCTCCTAAAAAACACAGCACAGACACTCCAACAGAGTACATGACAGCGAGTTCACCCTACAGGAGCTAGAAGACAAATTTAGGAAATTAAAGAAAGTAAAAAATCACCAGGGGCAGATGATGTCACAAATGAATTCATCAAATACCTTGACCACAAAGGTACTGTTCTGGCACTCTGGAAGGAGGCTCATTCAACCTATTCCTAAACCAGGAAAAGATCAAGATCCTAAAAACAACATGCCCTTCAGTCTCCTTCACTGTGTGGGGAAACTGATGGAAAGACTGATAAATAAGACTCATCTGGTACCTTGAGACCAACTCGCGACCCCCCCCCCCCCCCCCCCCCCCACTCAAACAGGATACAGGCAGCACAGAGGACCAATTAACATAAATATCTAACATAGGACATTGAAAAGACCTTTCAAGAGAAAAAGAAAGTTCTAGCCATTTCATTTGATCTCTCCCGTGCTTTAATTAAGACTGGGGAGAAGACCTGATGCTGAAAATCCTCCAAGAAGGAGTTACCAATAACATGTTCTCATGCATCAAAAGTTACCTCTTCCAAAGATCTGCCAGGGTTAAATTGGACAACTATACCAGCAAGACAGGCAGGCTGAGAGAGGGTGTGCCACAGGGAAGTGTAATAGCTCCTACTCTCTTCTTTATAGATGACATCAATAAATGCTGCCATCAGTATGTCTCAAATAGCATACACGCAAATGACTTCGCTGTATGGACAGCCACAGAATATGCAACAATAGCCTCATACATGATCCTAAAAAAGACAGAAGAGAAAGTGAAGAACTGAACAAAAGAGTGGCAACTGAAAATAAACCACACCAAAACCTCCACCACTCTCTTTTCACTTTCCCCTAAAAAATAGAAAATAACAATAAAGATGGGAAACCAAATAATACCACAGTTGGACACACCCACATTCCTTGGAGCCACATTAGACTCACCTGGAAGTTAAATATAGAGAAAATCCAAGAGCCATAAAAAGACTTTGCGATTAAAAAAATGGCTGGTACATCGTGGGGGGCAAGTAAACAAAATCCTCAAGCAAGTCTACACTGGGCAATCAGACCAGTCATGAATATGCCTCTAACACTTGGGCAAACAGCAGCTAAAACAAACAGGAAAACTAGACAGAGTTCAATATATGTGTATCAGAACTACCCTTGGGGCATTGAAAAGTGCTTCTATTACAGAGCTAGGGAAAACAGCAAATATTGAGCCTCTCTAATTAAGGAGAAAATACAAATCCCTTACTCAGTTTACAAAACTAAAAAGGCTACCTGATCACTCTACACCAGAAGTTGCAAGAAAACTAAAAACAGACTATTAATTAAGGAAAGGCCCCAACCATCTAGCCAGAGAAATCCACAGAAAACTTGCAGACATCCTTGAAGTTGAAATAGAAAAGTGTGCAGCCCTTATTCCAGAACCATGGATACAGAGCAAGGAAAGGTCCAAAATAATACTGTAACGAAAGATAACGAAGAAATGGGAGCAGTTGGCAACAGAATTTAAAAAATCCACATTCTCCATGAGCTCAAGAGACAGTACCCTGGCAGCTCCTGGACACATGTGTACATAGGGGTCACCAAGAGCTCTGTATGGCTGGAGTGATTTCATCACATGAATGACCAGGGTTTTATTCCAGAGTGCCCAGTACTTCACTTTCCTTTCTGTTGTTTTCTGTGTATACTTTTTTGGAGTTAAAAACAGTAGTTGTAGCCCTTGTTGTTGCTAGTTTACTTTGTAGCAGTTCAATAGTGTCTTCATTGTTTTAGCTTATCAGGAATTAGAACATACATTTGAATGAAGCAACTATACAATGCTGTTGAATCAAGCAATCACACCCACACACTTGAATGAAATAATCACAAAACATTTGGTACAACTATTTTGTTAATAAGACTGAAACAAACATGTCCATTAAAAAAATGTTTATTGTATTTTTTTAAACCTGTTTTTCAGTCTGAAAAGCTGCAATAACCTTGATCTGAAGATAGTGTCTTGTAGTACAAATTGATTATCTTGAAGGAAACGGTTGCAAAGCTGATGATAAAATACAGCATTCACTTTTAACAGTTACATTTTATGGCTGCAGTGACACCAAGAACAGTTATAAAATACATTAGAATCAAATATGGTCAAGTTAGGACTTGTGTGTTTTTACAATAACCAGTATATCATAATATAACCAAACACAAGAGTGTGTGAATAATGTAGTGGTAAATCACTCGCTTTACACGGTGAAGGTACAGGGTTCAACTCTCACACGCCGGCCAACTCAACTGTAAATTGATACCTGACACAGTTAGGGAATGAAATGACAGAAGGACCTACTTTACTTGTAACCAAACACTAAATGTAAACACATTTCTTCAACATCCCTTGAAAGCAGGGGATAAGACTAAGGATATCACATTCAGACTGCTAATGCATTGACCAATGTCTCCATTGCATATTTTGTGTTCCCAATGATCGGATGTATTAGCAAATATAGATATGTGGCAAAGAACCAGATAAGGAGTGTGTGATTAGATATGTTCAAAAGATGAACAAGGTCTTTGTATAAACAGACAGGCTGCAAACACCTCACTTTCATCTCTCCAATGTCAAATAGATATACAATGTCCGAAATGATATGATGATCAGGAACAAAATTATGCAGCACAATGCTTGCGACAGCAAAAATGGCCTTCAAGTGGTAGGACTGAAGGATATAAGTAGATGAAGCCAAAAGCCATTGAAGAAGGAAAACTGGCAGAGCTTAAAGTGTATTAGCCTGAAATAAAAAAGGCTTGTGGATAGCGAATGTATTGGATCAAATGACGCAGATATGGCAGAACTGTTAAATGGAGCACAACATATCTTATGCAAACATAACACACAAAAAACAGCACATAAATGTCATTGCTGTAAACTGCTCCACTTATGTACTAGTTTTGACTTATGGATGTGAGCCATGAGCAGAGACTGAGTCATGAACAGAGACTGAGTCATGGACAGACCCAACAACCAGCTTCAAGCCCAAGAAATTAGGTAACTAAGGTGTTAGGGTCTACAACCAGACAATACGACATGATAACGAACCCCAGCTCTTGCAAACTGGAATGGAGCAATCATAACTGGTGGTTTGGCTATGACTGTAGAATGAAAGAAGATTGGCTTCCATGGTAGGAATGGAAAGCAAAGAGCCAAGGATTCAGACCCCAAGGAGGGGACGGCGTGGCCTAGTGGTTAAGTGACACGGCTCACAACCGGAAGGTGCTGGGTTCGATCCCCATCACAGCACCGCCGTTACCCCGGGGAAGCAAACCCTTAGAAAATGCAGGAGGAAGCAGACCCTTACATAAAATGCATGCTGAAGTCGGATGCACTGGGCCGACAGGCGCAAAATAAAAACACAGTGCAACGAACACCGCCTTGGGGATTAGAAAAAAGACCCCAAGGATGAGCCAAAGTCTGGTATAAAACAGTCTATAAAACACAGAGGACTAGGCTGGAACCAGACCAAGAGGAAGAAAGCAGATAGAATTGTCTGACGCTCGTTCTGGTAAACCTTTACACTCCAGTGTGGAAGAGTAGTGACTAAATAAGTAAAGTAGAGGACTAAACTTCAGGGTAGAAGAGCTGTGACTGAGTAAATAAGGTAGAAGACTCTACAACCTAGGGTAGAAGAGCAACCACCAAGTAAGTAAGAATAAGTTATAAATGCAGGATCTTTATTCACCCCTTGCTTAGTTGAGTCAGAAAATGTTAATATTGAATTTATTCTTTCCAGCGGGTTGGCGACGCTGCTTACGAGGAGGAGCCATTGGGTTTGGGTTGTCTTCAGTATATGTCCTGTTCACCAGTCGTGACCGCATCAGAGGCCTCATGGGCAGATAAAGGATTGCACTTGTCTGTTTTGGCATAAATGTTTTTTTGACGAAGCCAAGTTGTCATACAATTTTTACAAATTATCTTGGTATTAAAAGCTGCATTGTTGCTGACAATGAAAATAAAACCAAAATTTTATTTATTAATTCACCGAACAAAAAGGGCTTTTCATTTCACTAGAAGAAAGAAATCGTGTTGTCTTAGCTGAAGCTATCAATTATTCTTTGATGAGTGTTTTTTGTTTTTTTAATTTAAAAAATGTGTGAACTTCTTCACTATTTTCTATTCCCATGGGTTCCAATATAAATGCATGTCTTCTTATATTGTTGTGTTTCTTCCTGGGGTTGTATCTTTTCTTTCTCTCTTTAATGTCCCATTGTATTGCTTGTTATTGTGTTTATTGTTACAGATCTGTGTTTGCTATTATGTCTGATCATCTAACACAAAGCAAGTACTAGAGACATGTGTCAGTGCAGTTGATTCTGTCAATGAATTCATACGATCTGTAGTGCATTTGACAATTGAATTGAAGCTCTTATAGCAACATCGTTTGATTTTTACTTTGTTCATTGCGGAACTACAAGTATGAAAGTAAAGAAAGTTGTATTTTGTTCTCTGCAAAATTGACTTCAATAGCGATCCCTTTTTTATATAAGGACATGCTGCTTATGTAGCAACATTATTTTACGTGTCTGTCTGGCATACTATTGTCTTATAAGACGTTACAGTATCTTTATGTTGTTGTTGTTGAATGCCCACATTGAGTAGGATTACTCTTTTGTGCGCCCTGAAAGGGACGTTAAAGTGGCAGGTTGTCACATGCCAATCGTGCTGATGAAGGTAGACCGAGGTCCTCCAGGTGGTTGTGCTATGCTTGATTTCATCTGCATGTTGCTAACTACTACGGGGATCACGTAAATCCCTCACCTCGTCAGCCATGAAAACAGCCCGTTTCCAGGAAGGGCCACAGGGAAGCCGAGGTGAGGATCTTGGCCAGTATATTTTGCTTGACCCTAACATGTCTGACCAGTATGTTTTGCCTGACCAGACTTTAGTCTTCCTCCCCCAGCATCTGTCTGTGTGCCAGTTCAATTCCAGCATTGACCTGTTTTTATAGTGTTTTATATTGTATTATGCTGTTTTGTTTTGGCTGATATTACGTATGATGTTTCATCTACTGTTCTTGTTTCATATGTTGATTTGGCTTTCTTGCATGTATACATAGTAAAGCAGAGCCAGAGACCTACAATATTATATTTTGTTATAATAGTTATCCATTGCCAGCAAACATGGCAACAGCAAACAAACTTGTATTGCAAGATGTGATCTCAAATGTCTGTAAAGTCAAGATGTGATCTCAAATGTCTGTAAAGTCAAGATGTGATCTCAAATGTCTGTAAAGTCAAGATGTGATCTCAAATGTCTGTAAAGTCAAGATGTGATCTCAAATGTCTGTAAAGTCAAGATGTGATCTCAGATGTCTGTAAAGTCAAGATGTGTGTAAAGTCAAGATGTGATCTCAAATGTCTGTAAAGTCAAGATGTGATCTCAAATGTCTGTAAAGTCAAGATGTGATCTCAAATGTCTGTAAAGTCAAGATGTGATCTCAGATGTCTGTAAAGTCAAGATGTGATCTCAAATGTCTGTAAAGTCAAGATGTGATCTCAAATGTCTGTAAAGTCAAGATGTGATCTCAAATGTCTGTAAAGTCAAGATGTGATCTCAAATGTCTGTAAAGTCAAGATGTGATCTCAAATGTCTGTAAAGTCAAGATGTGATCTCAAATGTCTGTAAAGTCCAATCCTGTGTCTGTTAGTGTAGTTGTAGAGCACTCTGTTCTCTGTGGAAGGATGTTCTCTGTGGAAGGATGAAGCTCAGCTGCCGCTACCGGCACGCTCAAGTAGACCCAGCTATAAATGAATACTTAGCTTACTGAAGGAAAACAACTGGCCATCTCCACCTCATAAACAAACTGGTCTCATAATGAAGTCTCTGTCATTTCATCCTTGACAACAGTGTTTCCTTTAGGACTATCTTTACCAATCCTGGCACAGCAAACTGCCGCACGTTAACACGCATGTAAGGAGTCGACTGTGGGGTTGCTGCTTGCTCTATATTTTTGGGCTGCTCACTTTCCCTGAGCCTCAATGATGGTATTCCGCTCTGCGATCTGAGCACCTTTGTGCCACAGGTGGAATGGTTCTGTGCAGTAGTCTGTTAGGAGGTGACATCAATGTTGCTCTCGAGAGAATTTTTTTTTAGGAGTTTCTGTAGCTATTTCTCTGATGAGTAACTGGCTGTTGTGAGCTCACCATACAGCAGCTGATATGCTGAAGTCAGATGTGTTGGACTGAAAGATGCAAATATCACAGCCAAGCTGTAAATTATAACTCAACGCATTCCATTCTCTGAACTACATCCTGCTACTTGCATAGCCCTTTTCCTTGGTAGCGGGAGATTTAGAATGAACAACAAACAATAATAATACTTTTTACGACTTGCAGGGAAGGTGACGGTGGTGCTATTCTTTTCAACTTGAATACCACTTGGGTCATGCTACAGTCTCTAGCTGTAAATGTGGTCACCTGAACAGTTTAGAACGCATGCTTGACAGTAAAACTTGACAGGGTTCTTAGAACAGTTGCTCTGTGCTTCAGTTTCAATCAATCAAAACCTTTCAGCTCCACACAGAGCACAGGCCTTAAACACATACACACCATGTCATCGTGTCCCTGAGCCATCAGTTCCAGCTCTGTCCACATCTTCAGTGTATTAATTTTGTCTTGGGGTCACTTCTTCGCGTCACACGTGTTGTGGTTTACATCGCTGATTCCAAATCAGTCTGTCTTGTAATGCTATCAATTGGTTTCCTTAATGTGTACTCTATCCAATGCCAGCCCCTACTCGTGATGTCACGTACCACTGATAGCTGTCTAGTTCTCTCCAATGATTCCACATTAGTGATATCAAACAATTTACATTTATCTATTTAGGTTAGATACCCATTTATAAAAGCCTGTACCCTTTTCATTGTTGATTTTGTTGTCCATATTTCAGAGCCGTACAATAGAACCGACTTTATATTGGACTTATATTTCTTTTGATTTCCATATGCTCTAGCCTACTCAGTTGTAAATGGTTACCTATCTTCTAGGAAATGATAAGATTTTTGGGGAGGGAAGTGGTCACCTCTTACATTCTGAGAACTCACACAAAGAAATCTATGATTCTCAAAGACAGTAACTATTTCTGAATCGATGTCATTGCACTCTGGGCAGAGTCATAGGTGCTCAGTCCCTCTCAGTAAATGGCAAAAAGTGTACACACTGCTGTTCTGTCCTCTCTGCCCGACTAATGTATGATATCAAAACTTTCTGCTCATCATTGATGGTAATGTCTTCATCTAAGAGGCAGTTGATAATGAAATTGACGTCTACCACTTCCAATGTCCCTACTACAGGTGCCCTTGAGGCCAGGAAATCGACTGTTACATTACAAAAATGCAAGCATCACTAGGAAGGCTGTTGTTTGTGAATGCCCACAATGTGTAGGTTACTCTTTTGTGCGCCCCGAAAAGGACGTTAAGTGGCAGGTTGTAGTAGCTTTCCTCACATCCTGATGGTGCTGATGAAGGTGGACTGGGGTCCTCCAGGCGGTTTTGCTATGCTTGCCTTCATCTGCGTGTCACTCACTACTGCAGGGATCGTGTTGATCCTTCACCTCATTAGCCAGGCTGCCATGAAAACATCCCGTTTCCAGGGAGGGCTACTAGGAAGCCAAGGTGAGGGTCTTGGCCAGTATGTTTTGCCTGAGCCTGACTAACATGTCTGATCAGTATGTCTTACCTGATAGTCTTTCCTCCCCCACTAGGAAGGTAGATCGACACAAGATCACGAAGGTTTGAGACCATCCACTTAGACCAAAGCTAGCCCTTTTGTACCTTCTAAAGCAAGGATTGACAGCCAGAGACAATCAAGGCACTCATTAAAAGATATCTCATATCGCCACGTCAGAGCCAGTCACTGCCTCTATCTCCATTCTAATACTGGAGGTTCCTGTCATGTTTGCATTGTTGCACTAAGAACATATGACCCTGGAGAAGCCAAAACCGGTTTTCTGACTTCGCAGTACAGGATCTATTGGTTCATATGAGAAGCCCCAACTGGCTTTCTTACCTCACAAAATAGAATCCTTTAGTTCATGTGACATCAACACCGCATATCTGTTATGCAACTACATAATTATAGGGCCACTGTCACACCGAGATCATGCTACAAGTAACTACTAGCAGTGCTGGCTAACCCTTCTAGGTTAGAAGACTATCCAAGTTATGGCTTTGCCACCGCTGTTCACACAGGCCAAATGCCTGCCGGACTGTGGGTACTGACCTGACTGCAAGAAAAGTTTAGAAACAGTACCACTTACATGAATGTGAATGTCTGGTTGACATAGTGGTAGAGCATTGGATTTTCATGGCAAAGGCATAGGTTTCAACTTTTGTTATCAACATTATTCAGTCGACCCAGCTGTAAATGTGTACCTGATTTATAGTTGGAAAAGGAAAGGGAGCAAGGAAGGAAACTGGTGATCCCACCCCACAAACAACTCATGTCCTCATACAATGAAGTCTCTAACACCTCATCCCTGACAGCACCTTTACTTGTACATGAATAGACGAGTGAATGTCTTATTTTCCTGCAGACCAGTAAACTTGTTCAGTGTACACCCTTATTGATGTCTTTATTTTACTTGAAGCATGCTCACAATATTTTGTACTGTAACTAGAAATACACAAACACAAGCAGACATTCACCACACACGTCAAGACATTGGCACTTGGTGATCTGATTACATTAGGTTACACTTGATGATCTGCTTACATTAGGTTACACTTGGTGATCTCCTTACATTAGGTTACACTTGATGATCTGCTTACATTAGGTTACACTTGGTGATCTCCTTACATTAGGTTACACTTGGTGATCTGCTTACATTAGATTACACTTGGTGATCTCCTTACATTAGCTTACACTTTGTGATCGTGCTTACATTAGGTTACACTGGCACATCAATTGAATACCGGTACACAATATGTAGAAAATAATAACAAAAAACTAAAATAATCTTTTGTTTAGATTAAAATGTTCGAACTACGAACTTGCTTTGTTTCTTATATTGGAAAGGGGAAGAGTGGGGTGAAGCAGTTAGTAGCACGACTCTAAATTCAAACTTGTCTGGGTTCGGATCGATGAAACAAGGATGTAAGTATATACTCTTATGGGAAACAAACTAGTTTAAAGAATACAGGGATATGCACTGGGTTGTTAAGGCACCAATCAGAGTCAACGTAATACACCTTAGGAAATGAGATGAACAAGATTAATTTGTTTCTGTTTATTTTGAGTTCTTTTTTAATTTGTGTTTTGGTCTCCTCTATTTCTCTTATCCCTGGGTGTTCCAGAACAGGAACTGCTTTGAAATGCTATTCACTGGTTTTATGTCCGTCTTACCCAATAACACCTCCTCCTCACTTTATCCTATGCGTGTTTCTCTTCTTGTCTCAAAATCCTTTTATCACATATTAAAATCCTCTGCCAATTGTGTCTTGTTTGTTCTGTCATTTTCCCATTAATTTGGGGGGAGGGGCCATAATATTACCTTCTGTCAGTCTTTTTTGTTTCTCTCTCAATTGCATCCACGAAGAACAAGCTGTTACTGTGATACACATCAGCAATTCTCCCTGCCATCAGGTAGGCGTCTTTATTGGATATGCTGCAAGCCCTCAAGGGTGGTAAACTACCACATCTGAGTAATGAACGAATTAGGGTAGCTGCTAGGAAACTTCCCATATCTGAGAAAGGAACTAAGTAAGGTAGCTGCCAGCAAACTGTCACATCTGAGAAAGGAACTAAGTAAGGTAGCTGCCAGCAAACTGTCACATCTGAGAAAGGAACTAAGTAAGGTAGGTGCCAGCAAACTGTCACATCTGAGAAAGGAACTAAGTAAGGTAGCTGCCAGCAAACTGTCACATCTGAGAAAGGAACTAAGTAAGGTAGCTGCCAGCAAACTGTCACATCTGAGAAAGGAACTAAGTAAGGTAGCTGCCAGCAAACTGTCACATCTGAGAAAGGAACTAAGTACAGTAGCTGCCAGCAAACTGTCACATCTGAGAAAGGAACTAAGTACAGAGTAGCTGCCAGCAAACTGTCACATCTGAGAAAAGAACTAAGTACAGTAGCTGCCAGCGAACTGTCACATCTGAGAAAGGAACTAAGTACAGTAGCTGCCAGCAAACTCTCACATCAGAGAAAGGAACTAAGTACAGTAGCTGCCAGCAAATTCTCACATCAGAGAAAAGAACTAAGTACAGTAGCTGCCAGCAAACTGTCACATCAGAGAAAGAAACTAAGTACAGTAGCTGCCAGCAAACTCTCACATCAGAGAAAGGAACTAAGTACAGTAGCTGCCAGCAAACTCCCACATCTGAGAAAGGAACTAAGTAAGGTAGCCACCAGCAAACTCTCACATCTGAGAAAGGAACTAAGTACAGTAGCTGCCAGCAAACTGTCACATCTGAGAAAGGAACTAAGTACAGTAGCTGCCAGCAAACTGTCACATCTGAGAAAGGAACTAAGTACAGTAGCTGCCAGCAAACCCCTACATCTGAGAAAGGAACTAAGTACAGTAGCCACCAGCAAACTGTCACATCTGAGAAAGGAACTAAGTACAGTAGCTGCCAGCAAACTCTCACATCAGAGAAAGGAACTAAGTACAGTAGCTGCCAGCAAACTCTCACATCAGAGAAAGGAACTAAGTACAGTAGCTGCCAGCAAACTCTCACATCAGAGAAAGGAACTAAGTACAGTAGCTGCCAGCAAACTCCCACATCTGAGAAAGGAACTAAGTAAGGTAGCCACCAGCAAACTGTCACATCTGAGAAAGGAACTAAATACAGTAGCTGCCAGCAAACTGTCACATCTGAGAAAGGAACTAAGTACAGTAGCTGCCAGCAAACTGTCACATCTGAGAAAGGAACTAAGTACAGTAGCTGCCAGCAAACTGTCACATCTGAGAAAGGAACTAAGTACAGTAGCTGCCAGCAAACTCTCACATCAGAGAAAGGAACTAAGTACAGTAGCTGCCTGCAAACTCTCACATCAGAGAAAGGAACTAAGTAAGGTAGCCGCCAGGAAACTGTCACATCTGAGAAAGGAACTAAGTACAGTAGCTGCCAGCAAACTCTCCTCACATCTGAGAAAGGAACTAAGTACAGTAGCTGCCAGCAAACTCCCACATCTTAGAAAGGAACTAAGTACAGTAGCTGCCAGTAAACTCTCACATCAGAGAAAGGAACTAAGTACAGTAGCTGCCAGGAAACTCCCACATCAGAGAAAGGAACTAAGTAAGGTAGCCGCTAGCAAACGAACCATACTTCAGTGATTACCCTCACATTGTGGTGTACCCGGGAATGAAAATGCAGACTTGCAAAGAAAATGTAAGAGGAAGACAGTGGAATCATATATTTTGAAAGAAAGCTATTCAGGCTATCTGAAGAGATCAGAACCAACACGACGGCGACTGCCACACTTGACCAGAAGGAGTGGATCATCGATCTGTGCCTCGGGATAGGGCGTAACAGACTAAACACACGTAGAGGCTTTGCCTGCTTCATCACTGCATCTGTGAACTTGGCCAATAAACTGCAGAGAATGCTTTACAGGACTGCCATCTATATAGCCAGCTGAGGAAGACTAACTCGGCCACATACAGTTTTTAATAGAGCTAAAGATGAGCTCAAGATAACAGGCCACTATCAAGGGAACTCGTCTGACAGTGTCAAGACCAATGATCGAATACAAGAAGAAATAGTTGAGTAGCTTCTGGCAAAAACAATATGTGTGTGTCACAGAGATTAACAAATAGGTTCACTTCCATGTTTTAAGCTTGCCGTAAAAGGTAATTAATGATTGGTGTAAACAGGACAAGAGGAAATATCTTGTAAAAAAACAGAAAAACCCTATTGGGGAAATCAACAGTGCATGAGCTCAGTGAGTCATTTACTCTTGTTGATGATGAATTCCCACGATGAGCAACTTTACTTTATTGTGTGCCCTGAAAATATCGTTTGGTTGCGGGTTGCAGTAGCTTTCATCACAGAGTGCTGATGAAGGTGGACCAGGGTCTTAAAGGCTGTTGTGTTATACTTGACTTCATCTGTGTATCACGTAGTAATACAGGGATCACGTTAGTTCCCACTTCGTCAGCGAGGTTGCCATGAAACAGCATTTTTCCAGGGAAAACTGCATGGAAGTGAGTTGGTGTCTTGGTCAGTAAGCAACATTGTCTGATCAGTATGTTTTGCCTGAGCTGACGTTAATCTTCTCTCACATTAAGTTTGTGTTTACAGGGGAGACATGCAAGGATTCCACTTTAGAGGTAAACAAGTACAAACAGCATGTTAGTCGTAGAGAGCTTGCTTCTTATGGTATCAAGTTGATCCCCGTTAACGACATGCTTTAGACGTACCAACTGTAAATTGATACCTGACTTACTGTTATGAGAGGTAATGCAGTGAGCTGGACAACGACCTTGAAATTAAGTTGTGGCCTAGTACAACGGCCACGGACATTTCATCCCTGACAAAATATTCTACTTCGCGACTTGAGAATTAGAAAGGCAGTTTATGGCCACAGAAGCAACAACAGCTAAAATAATACATCATTATTATTAAAGGAAAGGAAACAATAGAAACGTAATAAACAATTATGTCGATTGATAACCAATTCTAAACTTGAAATGACTGCTAAAGCTGGCATTTTGAAAGCACACATCCAATTTATAAGGACTTTGTCCACATTAACTTAGCGGATATTTGACTATTTGAGCCTAAAACAGTTGTAGCGAGGGAGCACAGATTAAAAACGAAACGTATACTTCATCAATCACAGATTTTGTTTAGCTTCATGTTGAGCACAAGCGATGGGCAAATACTTCTGAGCTTTCCGTTTAAACTATCTGCACTTTTCTTTCTTATTTTATATCTGTCTTGAGCTCTCATTTTTATTTGTATTTTGGTCTACATCTGTTTCTCTTAGCCCTGGGGGTTCCAGAACAAGGACGTGTAATGGTATCAGCTGATTTTATAATATGCATCCAATCCAACACCAGCGTCTTATAACCTCATGTCCCACTAACATTTGGTCCATTCCAACAGTTTCATGTTAGTGATTGTATCACACTATTTCAATCCAAATATATACAAGCACCAATTTATGAAAGCATGTATATACTTAGGTTCTTATTTTTGTTGTTCTGACTCCTGTTTTTGTTGTTCTTACTTATTTTTGCTGTTCTGACTCCTGTTTTTGTTGTTCTTACTTATTTTTGCTGTTCTGACTCCTGTTTTTGTTGTTCTTGTCCTTCTTTTTGCTGTTTTGGCTCTTATTTTTGCTGTTCTCCTTATTTCAGAACCATACCATAGAACTGACTTGACATTGTAGTTGAAGATGTGTACTTTTGTGTTGTACTTAATTTCTGTTACATGTTCATAAACATCCCACCGTGATGACATCGTCTCTTGACGTTTGTATTCTTATTGTGATATCTTTATCTGTTTCTCTTCCTTTGATACAAAAATTAAGTTAAATAAAACAACAGCATGTACAGTTATGACAAATTATCGGATATCAGGTTTTTTTGGTCTAAAGTAGACATAACGAGTAAGCATAGACACTATACAAGGCATCTGCTTCATAGATTCGCCAAACTCCCTGTCGCTGCAAGAAGCAAACTCGTAGGCTACGATCCTGTTAACGTGAGTCAGCATATGCATCAGTTCCATCTTGTAGCCGTAGTTTTCCAGCACAATGCACAGCGCCTGGATAAACCAGGACCCATCTTGGTTGTTCCGCCACGAATAGCAACCTGAGGATACATTTTGACAGAACACCGGTTACAATTAGGAATATTGTCTTGTTTGTTAAGGAGGAGTGCATTGTATTGTGTGCCTTTGCAGCACAGTACATCTGACCTGAAATAATCAACCTGAAATAATCAACCTGAAATCCAAGTTGAGTTTAATGTATACACTTGTCATTTCTGTGTTCCTTTACGCGTGCGAAACTTGGACTTTGACAGCGGTTCTAGTGCGAAGAATTTGTGCAATGGAGATGAGATGTCTGCGTCGAATGCTCATCATTAAAAAAAATGTATACCACGTCACAAATAAGGCAGTTCGGGACACCGTTAAGAGAGAGGTCGGCCAATATAAAGACCTATTGACTTTGATAGAAGCAAACTCACATGGTATGGGCATGTTTCAAGATAGTCTGGGTTGACCAAGACTACCCTGCAAAGTACTGTGCATGGGAAGCGTAGAAGAGGGAGGCAGAAAAAGAGATGGGAAGACACCATCAGAGAGTGGACGGGAAGGTCCATAGCTAGAACAAATATCCTGGCACAAAACCGAGGGGAGTGAACGGAACTGGTCCAACAATCTGCAGTATTGGTGCACCAATGATCTTTCAGGTTATAGGATTGATGATGATGATGATGACATCCAACTGCAGTACGGCTTATATAAATATATTTATTTGTTATAGGGGTACGATGAGATCGAAGAGAAATCAGAGTCGGGTGAAACATTGATCGTGACTCCACCGCACGTTGTCGTTCGTGTCCATGGAAACAGGATGTGTCTCATCAGTCTGGCCTTCGAGGTAGGGATGGATACTCTAGTCCTTATAGTGGTGGCGTTAATTAATGAGGAGTCTAGCATTGGACTACAGCAAACAGAACCCGGTCCACCTTTACAAGTAAGACTCGAGATGTAAAAAGAGCCACTGTAACTCGCTAGCAAAGAAATGTCGCCAGAAGTTAACACAGCTCAATGCAAATATCTTCAAACAACAACGGAAGTCAATTGTAGTCTTACCCCTATACTCCTGCTGGAATGAAAAATGGTCAAGAACAATGGAGTTGTTAGTATTTTTAAAATCCCGGAATGTACTAAAGAAGATTAGGGATGGGCCCTCATAGATGTATTGCAATGCCACGCTTCTCAGTATGGTTGCCACTAGGGGGATCACAGTTATGATCCCTACTCCGTTGGTCCCACGGAGGGGGGGGGGGGGGGGGCGGGGACTTTCTGCAAAGGGTATTCTGGGGACGCGGTGGGCTAGGGGTTAAGTGACACGGCTCACAACAAGTGCTGTGTTCGCTCCATAATCCCCGCACCGACCGTTACCCTGGGTAAGCAAACCCTTAGAAAAATGCAGGAGGAAGCAAACCTTTAAAAAATGCAGGAGGAAGCAAACCCTTAGAAAATGCTGGAGTAAGCAGACCCTTAAAAAATGCAGGAGGAAGCAAACCCTTAGAAAATGCAAGAGGAAGCAAACCCTTAGAAAATGCAAGAGGAAGCAAACCCTTAGAAAATGCAGGAGGAAGCAAACCCTTAGAAAATGCTGGAGTAAGCAGACCTTTACATAAATGGCGGATAGACGCAAAATAAAAACATAATGCAACATACACCGCCTTGAGGAATAAAGAAATAAGGCGAACGCAAAAAAAAGGATATCCATAAATAAATGCTTCCAATTGTATTGTATTAGTGCTTCCTGCTTACGGTGAGAAATGTTTGTTGCAAAAAAAAAAAAACGCTGCATAACTAGGTCTATACATTTTCTTAAGAACGAAAAATTAAAAAAAAATTGCTAATGAAATCAGACCTGGCCGTTCTGTTGAAATTGCAAACGATGTATCTGTGCGGAGTGTCGGGTAGATGATTCCAGCTGACAGACGAATAACGATAGACAATCTAGCGACTGCATGGTTTAGTCTACACAAAAATGCATGATCCATCTTAGCGAATGACGAAGAGTTTGAAAGTGAAGTGAACATGTGTCCGAGACAGCAGGTCAAATACATCTATGCTGCAGGTTTTATGCACTGAATAAGCGACGGGATAATGTGTCACTGTCGGTGGAAACTGGTGCAAAACAAGGAATAATGTGCGGTAGGTGCAATAATAAAAGGTTTTCAAATTCGTATCTCATTTAACTGTTTAAACAAATAGCCATTTATGATCTACTTGCTAACTTGACTTAGCATAAAACACAATTTCAAAATGGCTACTGTTAAACAGTCAGATCAAGACTGACCAACATCACTGGATGAAAGGTATCTATAGTTCAATAGGAGTCACTGCTGTTAAGGATGATGTGTTAGAGAAATCATTGTATTAGATCCATCATCATCATCGGTCCAATAACCTAGAAGGTAGTTGAGGCATCGTTATTGAAGTTTATCGCACCAGCTCCCGCCATACAACAAAGGCGTGTCTTGGGTCGCTACATACCTGACGGAGCCCATCTCTCTCCAAGTGGCAGTTCATAATAGTTATGTCTACATTTCATACAACAGAGACGACACCGCCTCAGCCAAGGCGAAGGGCACCAATCTGGCAAAGTGCAGCTGTGTGAACTAGACCGTGAAAAATGACACATGTTAAAGCGTAGTGCTATTCATAAAGCCGATGTCAATTCCAGGATAATCGGACAGAAGAAAACACACACAACGAACGAACTAACCAGTAAACAACAACACGTTCCGTGAACACAAGTGTAAATCGCTGACTACTGTGAATTCCCGGCAAATCCATGGTATGGCGGCATCTAAAATGAGCTAAATCAGCAGAGCAATGTAGACCCGCAGTCAGCTATGGCGCCATCTTTGCTGCTCATAGTACTAGATCCAAGCCTTTAAAAAAAAAAAGACGTTGTGGTGACAAATTCCATTCTATTCAGTGGTCCTGGTACCAATCTTAAGCCTGCCGAGTGTCGATAACGAGGATCGAACCCGGTACCTGTGATGACAGAAGCGTGCGCTCTACCATTCAACACTCAGATTCTCGGATAGAAAGTCAAGAAAACTATTCCAAGATGGGGTCGTGTTTTGAGTTACTCTGCTTGTATTCCTGCGTCCCTAAGGGGAGGTAAAAATGTTGTCTCCTGCTTCCTTCTATCTTCTTGTCATTGTTCAACTCCAGCCGGATTAAAGGGTTACGATTACAGTTGGCCTTCATGAGCAATCCTGCACCAAAATACTTTGCATGCTTCTGTAATGGTGGTTTCTGTAGCAATTTGTTTCACATTATGATGATGTCAGCCACAAGCACAACTCTCTGTAGTCGCTTTTTACGACATGCATGAAAGTGCAGCGAACCTGTTCTTTCCTCCACAACAAGAGCACCAGGATCCATTGCCGGGACTGGCAGCCTCGTGATGTAAAAGCAGTGTACTACTGCTCACCATGTTTATCTCGGGGTCATGTGATGAGGAGGGAAGAACAGGACTACTTCATCCAGCTATCCATATAAGAAAAGAGAACTACTGAGAAGTGTTTGTCATAAGACTGGCAACATCAACATCTACAAAGTGGGTAGGACATAAAATCGCCAATTCAAATGCATCATAAAGTGATTATTAGTTAACGAAATTTAATGAAAATTCGTAGTTGTAGATAGTTATTCAACAAAGATGTTGGTTATTTATTTTGCGTTCAAAGTTTAGCCCTTTTACTGAAATACTAGTCCTCAGAAGCTTGCGTCATTGAATGATTGCTGTCGCCGAGGCCATAATCCATTTGCTGAAAGTTGGTTGCAAACAAAGCAATTTTTCCCGTCAAGTGATTATTTTGATTGCACTGTTTGACAGCAACAGTGAACAACTATTCATCGGTAAACTAAATCAAATTGACCATGTACCCTGATTATCTGTTTCCCAGCATTCTAGATCGCCGTAGTTATGCCGCTTTGTTAGCTTCCGTTAGCTTCAGTCGCTCCCCCTTTTTTTTTAAACATTTTAGTTTCAGATTTTTCTTAGCAATGTCTCAAATCGATGGCTGAATGATGTCCAAATATATTGAAATATCCTTTTGAGCACGATCGTCTTCCTCGTTAAACACCAACTGTTTGACATCTGCAATGCTCTGATCAATGCGCACATATCACGGACTTTTACTCCCAACAAGTTGGAACGAGCCTATTTCACCAAGTTTATGCCCAAACCACCACAAAACAACCTTCGTCTGGGAACTCTTGAAAAAATCCTCTCCAACTGCCATTTTTAGTTTTGCGTTAAAAAAAACGCGTTATGTGTCAACTTCTTCTTCTTCTTCTTCATTCGTTCTCAATCTCCCACTACCAAATCCTGAAAGGGTAAGTAGCAGAATGTAGTCCAGAGAACGGAATGCGTTGTGTTGTAGTTTACAGCTTGGCTGCGATATTTGCACCTTTCGGTCCAGAACATCCGACTTCAGCAAGCATTTTTTGAGTACCGGGTTAGCATTCCCTTTTTGATCCCTTCTCCTTAGCCAGTCTGCCCTTCTGCAGCCTGTTATCCAGGATCACCGCGTGGAGGTGTAGAAGGGTTTTGGCAGCTATGGTTCGCTGGCCCTGACGCTAGCAGTCAGCTATGGGTCACTGACCACTGCAGCTCATGCGCTGCTCAGCTTCTTGATCCCATGTCAACTTCTGAAGATAACGCCGTTTTGTAACAGACGATTTCACGACGATGTCATAAAAAGCCAACACAACACACGAATGTGGATGATTAACAACAATTAAGAACAACTAATACTGCACATTATATCATAGACTGATATATATATATAATTCATCATAATGTGACATATTCTATCCAGAACGTAGTCTCTGTTACGGCATCTCTTTACGCATCTCTGTTCAGTGCGAGTCGGTCTGCGTCATACAAAGACTTCCCAACTGTCCGCAAAATCCTGATTTCATCTTCGTCTGGGTCGACGTCCTTTCCTCCTTCCAGGAACCACAACTTCCATTATCACTCTCCCCAGACCGTTATGTCCCCCCCCCCCCCCTCCTCCGCCCATGATCGAAATATGCACGTTTTTGTGCCATGTTGTCTGTGAGCCAAATTTCTGTAATGTGCAATGATTGCAAAATTTCTCTATTTCTTTTTTTTTCTGTCCATACTATTTTCTTTCTGTCCATACTATTTTCAACATCCTTCTGTGAAACTTAATTTCAAAAGCTGTGATCTTTTTTGCAATTGATTTGTTCAATGTTTGACAACCGTATGTCGCTACTGGAAAAAAGTATTCCCGGATCAGTTGAATCTTGTCTGCATGTGCCATGCCCCAAATTGTTCGTCTGTATTGGTTCGTGTGGAGCAATTACAAGTCTTCGTTTGATTTCGCAGTCGTCGGAATTATTGTTCATTATCATTTAGCATGTCCTTCATAGAACGTCGCTCCCATCACATCCTATCTTAAGGAAACTCTTTCCCTTGCCAAAACTCCAGCCGCCGCCACAATCACATCCAGGCATTCCTGGATATCTTGATGCCATCGTATTTTTTTTCCCTGGCACCATACCTTCCATCACTGTTCTCTCATTACTGATCGTAGATCAAAAATATGACAAATCCTTTACATCTTCTATTACTTCATTATTAAATTAGGATTCCGATTTGTTCTTCACTTTGTCTGTTGAAATAATGTTGGTTTTTATTGAGTTTAACAATAGAGTCTGGGCCTCGATTTGTTTTTTTTAGTTGATACAATGAGTTTTTCTAATCCCACTTGGGTCAGCATACCTAATATCTGGTATCTGATATCCACCTACGCTGAAAACGTCCCACTTATCGTTTTTATGATCGTCTGGGACCACGAGACTAACGTCTGGTCAGTCAAAACACACTAATCAGACAATGTCAGCCAGGGTCAGGAGAAATATATTGGTCAAGACCTTCACCTGACCTTCTCTTTGGTCGTCCTGGAAACGGGTTCTGGCTAACAAGGTTCGATGTCATCCCCGTAATTGTGAGTGACACGCAAATGAAGCAAAGCATTGCACAACCGCTTGGAGGATCCCGGCCCACATGATCAGCACGCTCGGGATGTAAGGAAAGCTACTGCAATCTG